>QOVE01002974.1:0-16700 GCA_003521275.1 Tricholoma sp. MG99
TGCTGTTGTCGACGTCGGGTTCAAGTTGCTGTTCAACATCTCGTTGATTGTCGAAACTCAACCAAATTTGTAAGCATTTCTATATTTGGGACTCAGTGTACTCATTGGCACCATACAACTGTATGCACGGCCGTGACGGCTGTCTTTTGACAGTCAATACGGCACAAATCCATACCGTACACTGTACCATCAAGCCAAGGCTCAAGGTTGTGATGGTACGGGTGCCATAACCGTCAGATGGCACTGTGTAACTGTCAGTGTATGGCACGGTGCGCAGCCCTACTCATCAGGCATGTCTCGTTCTTTTGCAGCCTTATCTTTTTCTAAAAGTTCTTTTGCAACTTTATAGGACTCAAAAGCAGCTTCTTGCATGTCGGCATCCATTTCTTCAGGAGCCAAGTTGGCAGCACCCCAATTCCCAGGGTCCATCCCTTTGCCTTTCAATGGACCTTCTCCCTTTAAAGATACTTCAATTTCGGAGGAGTTGTCTGCCTCTGGCTTCTTAGTGACTTTCTTATAGCGATTCTGGATCCGATTTCTCTCATCAGATGTCAATCGCTGCTCAGCCTCAGTTATTACAGGGTCTTGCATTGAGGTAAGCTTTTTCTTATTCTCTGAACTTGGTACTGGCATAATATTTACATTACTATTCTTAGGCTTCTTTTTCTGGCCTTTGGACATGACGGTCCATGGTTTCTCAGCATCCTCGTCATCCGAAGATTCAAGCGAGGATAACTTAGACCCTTCCTCTTCTGCAACAGAAGGTTCGGGCTGGGCACGCATGCCCCTCAAGACTCCATTGTCTCGGATTTCACGCTGATTCGCAGCGGTCACGCCAGTACGAGCGACATCACAATAAGTGTGTCGGTTCGTGTCTGTGACTTGAGTGTACATCTCTGAGTCGCTAAGGGAGCGATCTCCCAAGTTAGTTTTCACAGGGCTAATAACTGGGGACTCACCGCCAGTTGTAGCAGTTGACCTAGCAGCCCGAGTTCAGCTGCATAAGCTGTAATCTGAAATTACTTTTGTCGACATGGATATCTGTTTGAATAAATTTGAACACAGTTTTTACAAGCACAAGTTGTCGCCTAGCACAGATTGACCCAGTTGATCAGACCAAGACACCAGATGCGAGATGAGAAGTTAAGCAAGTAGGATTTTTGTAAGAGGGATTAGTTCTGTCAAAAATATGTGACGCTAGCGTGATACGGTATCGTCACACGGGGTAGAGCTTAGTTCGGAAAGACAGGTGAAATCTCTCGAATAACTCTGAGGTCGTAAGTACGATACATAGCAGTATTTATACTACCAGCGGATATTTTTTTTTGAGATAAGAACTGCGGAACGGAAAACATAAAAGACAAATTAACTGAATTAAAAGATAAGCCCTCGGCGGTCGCGAGGTTTTGAATATGAACGCGTGAGGTCACGTTTTTCCTACACGCGCGCACGTTCGGAGCCACTTACGAGCGTTCACGCGGCCGAAATGCGGAGTTTTGAAATGTGCCGAATTTACCGATCAATTTACGGATTTCCTATTCAGTCCCGTAAATTATCTCGATTAACCACACATAGTTTGATTATTATGATAACACTAATAAGAGCGAGTCAACGGATGTACAAAGATCCGACGCAGTCGACAAAACCATATTTATTATGTATAGGCAAAGAATGTTGGTCAAAAATAAGTGCTCGAGCTCATACATCATGCATATGCATCATGGACCATGTACGCTTTTATACTTTGGTCTCAGGGCCAAACTTTGGCCCCAGCTCAGTACCCCACGACTAGCCCTTGCCAATAATTTTTTCACCAGCTCCGTTCGCGTGCGAGTCAGGTTATGAGCGTCTTGCTCTGGAGTGATGTCAATGAATGATTTGGGCACGTGTGGTGAAGAATATCTAGTCATTGTGGCACGGGAAACAGGCTGACTCCAAGAAGGGCGATGATGAAACGGTGATCCTAGCGAACGGGGAGGGGCAAGACTAGTATTAGGAAAATTCAGCCCCACAAAGGGATTGGACATATGAGTTCGTTTTGTCGATTTCTGATGGCCCGCGTAGGCAAACATATGTTTGGAATCACTTGAATGATTCTGGTTTCCAGAACAATCAAGTGGTTGTGTGCAGCCTGAGGGTACCTTCGGTTTCCCAATACTCGGTTCAAGACTGAGGTAATCCCTATGGTCCGAAGGTGCCACAGGAACAACGGGGTGTGTCTTTAGATGGACCTTGCTGCTGTGGCCAAATGTCGGCACTATCTTCCCTTTTTGAATGGAGCGGGGAAGAGTATGTAGAAGGGAGGACGTAGATCTAGCATGTGAAAGCTTCTTCTCTTGACCGGTTATCGCTGAAGCTCCCAAATTGATGGTAGTAAGTACACACTTCGATCCAGACGAATGGCGAGGGTCATTTGGTTGAGCCTGACCGGGATAGGGATAGAGAAAGTTGGACTTTTGCGATTCGGGAGCAGAAAGAATATTCGAGACATGGCTCGCACTTCGCCGACATTGACACGACGTTAGCGCCAGCGGGGGACTTTGGATTGCGGTTTCCATAGATACTTTCGAAGACAGTAAGGCCTCCTCCAACTCCAACTCAAGCTCGTCTAAAAGTATATCAGACCCATCCCTTGAAGTCCAATGACCAGCTTGAGCAGGAGTTGTATTGGCCAACATGGCAGACCAATGTTTATTTGAGGCAAACTGGTGTAACTTCCGGTCCAGGTGTTTTCCCATGACATTCCAACCAACTTCCTTTGTGGCAAGGAGAGGTGAGCTATGCACTCGCCGCAAGGACGTGAATATTGGAGGCGGTTGGGGGAACACCATTTCGATGTCGTCAAATAGGGAAGAACTATCAGACTCATGTCCATGTTCGAGCGGAGGCGACGCAACGTTGCGGTCATCGGGACAAAGCAAAGGCGGCGCGGACACCTGTGAAACAGTAGGCGTCCGACCGAGACCAAAATCAATACAGCGACGGCGGGACTTCTGAAGATTTGCAGGAGGCGCTCTTAATTCAGACAAGGCAGTGGAACTGGAATTCGAAGATGCAGGAGGGGAGACTCGCGACTCGCTGTTCATGGAATGTATCCCTGAGTGTGGCCTTGATTTGTACCGAATGTCAGGACGTGGATGATGCTCTGGCGGTGTCGCTGGCCTCGTCTTGTTCGCCAACCTACAATTTGTTTTTGGGTAGGCTCCCTGTGCGACATTGGGGATATCGACATCTACTACTACTTGAAGACGGCGTCGAGACTTCTGAGCGCGCGGTGACAAATCGGGTAGATCCAAGTAGGGAGTGTTATAGATGTTGAGAGGTTGAGAAACAGACATAATATGCAGGCAATGAAAACAAGGATCTAGAAATGCGAAATAATCCGCATAGCTACAAGGTGTTTGAGACAGAGAGAAACGAGTTGAACTTGTTTATGTAAAGCGATAAATGCACTCGCACACATACCAAAATCTCATACACAATTGTCAGCAGCATGTTAAAGTATGTACACAACAAAATGTGAATGAGATGTCATCCCCACATCCTTCAATACGCCTTCTTGCCTGCCGCCAACTGAAGATGAGCACTGTGCTCGTCATAAGGAAGTTTCGAAACAGGAATCTCGCGCCAAAGATCGGGTGTCAGGAAAGCATATGTTTTGGTTATCTACGAAAAAAATATGATTCAGAGGTTTTAAAGAATGCAAGGAACAGTGCGTACAGCTGCGAAAGTTGCCTTCAGGAAATTTCCCATTGTCGCTGTCGAACCTTTGGATTGTGTGTATACATCTTCAACGCCAGCAAGCTGTAGGAGACGCTTCGAGGCTGGTGCGGCGACGATACCAGTCCCGCGCGGAGCGGGAATGAGACGACACATCACAGAGCCGACTTTGCCACTAACTTTTGAAGGTACAGTGTGAGGTTCTCCTAGAGCCGCACCCCAGTAGCCTCTCCGTACAGGAATAACAGACAGTTTGGCGAGGATGATAGCACCACGAATAGCAGTAGCAACTTCTTTGGCACATTTGACACCGAGGCCAACATGCCCTTCAAAATCACCAATAGCAACAAATGCTTTGAACCGAGTGCGTTGACCAGCTCGTGTTTGCTTCTGGACAGGCATAATCTTCATCACTTCGTCTTTAAGCTTCGGCAAGAAGAAGTCGATGATCTGATATTCCTTGACAGGGAGGGAAAATAGGTAGATTTCTTCCATGGATTTGATTTTCCCATCCTTTACAAGACGACCAAGTTTTGTGACTGGAACCCTGCGGGAGGCAGCTTGAGTCCGGAGGAAACGAGGCAGGCACTTGGGTACTTACCACTCCTTCTCCTCGTCTTTACGCCCCCCACGACGTGGGCCTCTACGGCCTCTTCCCCTTTCTCCACGTCCACGGCCAAAGCCGCCACGCCCTCTTGTAGAGTCAGCCATGATATGTGTGCCGGAAAAGTTCCTGAGAGGGTAACATGAGTATCATCCAGAGCATGCAAAGGACATCCATTTGATTAAATGAGCAGGCCCGAGAGCCATGGGTGCGAAACAAGAAATGGACGTATACAGAAGTCAAAAAGAGTAAGAAACAATACTCACAAGCGTTGAGTTCGCTGTCTGTGGTGTTGTCCAGCACAAAAATTGCCCTTCAAGTGTGGTGTGCCCTCGTGTGCCGGAATGCCGGAAGATGAATGGTGTTGTTTGGCTGTGTGTGCCGAGGTGGATTACATAAGGCCGTGAAACAAGAATCAAATCTTCTCTTGAGTCCTGACCAAGCCTGCGGACGAAATTCTTCTTTGATCCAATATATTCACCAAGTTGGCAGCTCACATCGTTATCAACCATGTCGAGTTATATAAATCAGAAATCTAGTCTTTGCCCCGCGTAAGCCTTCAGCTTATAAATCCACATTGTCTGCTCATCATGGTGTTCCATTCTAGCAACGGTCGTCGAACCGTTGGAGATGGGGCTTCCTTTACTTTCGACAACGAGGCCAGTGTGCTTGCTGTGTGCCACATTCAGGGCACCGACGACATGTACTACTACTCTACTACCTTCTCTGGCGGACCCGGGGTGAGTACAGCTCAGCTTCAAGGCACTTCGCACACTGATAATTTACCACCAGTGGCGCTTTTGACGCCCCCAAGGCAAAATGCCCTCCAGACAGAGGGTCGTCGGACTGTGTGACAGGCAGTCTGGCGTCTGTATTTCCTCACGACAGCATTTCATCCTCCCCCGACCAATATCTCTCAGACCGTGCATTCCTTTCCCATGCAAAGTCTCCCGTCATTGCTACAAAGCCTTCGAATAATTCCCGACCAGTGCCTTACCCTCGTCCCGCCTCAATTAGGAGTAACTCGGACTTGTCGACACCTCCTTTGACGCCAGATAACGATACCAGTGACTTCGGAAGTCTAGGTACACGATCACCGTCCGTTAGCAGCAAACATCCTAAAGACGCACTTGATTTTCTTATGACGCTATTCCCTCACAAAGGGTTGCATGCTTTGCCTTTTGCAAAGAGTGTCACAATTTCATCTCCAGATATGGGAGCAGCCTTCGAGGGCGTGGTGCTTGAATTGCCTGGTAAACCGAGGACACTCTATGTTGACGGCAAAAGCGCTGAATCCGTCAGCGTCCGGGAAAGGTATGTATTGTAATGGTTCTGTCTAATTTGTTGACACAAGTTAATAATTACAATTTGATAGTATTGTCGCTCTGTTAGACCTCGCTGAAGAGAGTCTTCGATGTTCCGTGCTTATTATCGTTCTTGAAAGATCGTCCTCTGATTTGGCAGCTCTTCTTCACTCGCTCATGTATGTTGGTGGAACAGTCGTTACTAAGCCAGTGTATCAGGTCAATCCGGCTTTTGTGCTTGTTGGGCTCGAGATCTGAGAATTAGCAATTGATTAATATCGTTTGAGTTTCGAATGTAAAAAAAAATACCACCTGATTATCTGGTACAGTTATGGCGTTGAGACTACATGATAATACACCCTTCATCACGCTCCAGATGGCGTGAGATGTCGTTTGCTCCAAGCACTTCGTTGCCGTCTGAATTGATTTGCACGATCAATACACCGGGGTTGTATATATCGAGTGCAGCGACTAGATGATGTCTGAGCAATCTCGATCAGCAGGACTTAATTTTCAAAGGATAAAGATACATACTTCTGCATCAGCTCTTCTACCGCTGGTCTAATCTTCGCAGATCCTCCACCGGAGTGGAGACCCTTGCCTAGAACCGGTCGAACTTGTGATGATATGCAATATTCTTATGACAGCTCTGCACTGACCCACAATAAGGCGAACCTCGGAAGTGCCGTCTGCCTTTGCATCCTGTATGGCGTACTCGGTACGTTCCAAAGCCTCCTTGACATATAGACCATGCAGGTCAATTTCTCCAGATTTACTATGCTGTAAGAATGCTCAGGTCGGGCTAACAGGCGGCAGTAAGAGCAATTGACCTTATTATTTTCTATGAATAAATAAACGAGTTCCGTCATATCTGACGGCAGTTAGAATAAAAGGAAGTACCCAAAAATATCCAGTCACTAGCTTCTTTATTCAGGCGCTCCATCTTTCGTTGGTGTTCTTTGCCTTCATTCGAGAGGATTTTTGCGCCTGCTTTATCACCACGAGAGTAGTATAGGTGACTTTCTTCAAAACATTTAGCCATTTCGCGACCCTCTATATTAGCACGCTCTCTAAGGTCGACGTAATACGGATTTCTTTGATTTATCTGGTTGAGATCCTGTTAAACGAGGGTTACGGGTAAGGGACAACCAAACATGGACGAGTTAATCGCACCCCTCGGCCGGTTGAATGCGACGAGGGCTCATGATCAATGGTCGGTCGGTCGGGCTGCTGTTCAGCAGTGTGGTGCGCACTGGTCCCGTAGAATGCATTGAACAACGATTTTAAAAGATCTAGAAACATGTTGTAGTATTAGTAGTAAGTACATAGTACGTCGTGACATTAATCACAATACTACAAGGTGACATCTGTCATCTGTCACCTTCTGCACTCTTAACTACAATGATACGTCTTTTCTCCTCCACGCTCCTTTTGTTTTTTTGCCACTCTTTCGTGCAGGCTGGTAGCTTAAACAAGGGACAAAACTGTAGCCAGATCCATAATCGTCTCCAGGCTGGCACCTATCAATTCTGGAGTCAATGTAACTCTGAGACTTGGTGCGCACCTAGCGGAGTATGTACTGCCAAAGGCTGCAGAAAGGATGACTATCCGTTTGGTTACAATAACAACCGTCCCCCCGACAAGTGCCCCAATGGCCAGTTTTGTCCAGATGAACAAGATGCATGCCAGTCTTTGCTTTCTGTTGGCAGTCCATGCCAACTAAATCGTGATGGTAGACTTCTACCTCATCAGTATTTGTCCACTGCTCACTGGCTATGGTAGATCAATGCGAAGCGCCACCTAACTTTCAGGAACTTGCAGATAACTCCGGTCGTGGCCTCAATTTCAATGGCTCCGTTTGTCTCAACAACCAATGCATGCGAGTCCTGGTCATTTTAGCAAACGATTTCTCCTTTCTAATAGTTCCGCAGGTGGGCGAATGCAACACTGAACAGTGCTTGTATCGTAGAAAATACCGCGTATACTGTTTATGGAACCACTGGTGAATTCATCAACATCGTGTCTCGGTGAGTATCTCGGCACCACGAGTTGTCCTTTTTCGATGCCTTAGATCTTCCGCAGTGGCAACTGCCGTATGGGCTTGTACTGCGATTCACAGCAGAAAGTCTGTATGCAAAACAAATTGCTGGGGATCGCCTGCACCGCTGATAAGGAGTGCGTCACCGACTTCCACCACTTATTTTGTGTTGAGCGTTGTACAGATGTGATTCTTGGAACTGCCTGAGCTCTGGCGTCTGTGGTGTTAGCGAGGCAGTTCCTCGTCACTTCAGCACATGGGTGTACATCGTGGTGGCGTTTGGAATATTTGGCGGTAAACTCCAACACTTTCAGAATCTTGAACAAAACTGAGTCGATTGACAGGGATGTTTGGTACCCTATTTGGTCTCTTTTTTACCCATCGAAAGCAGCGTGATCAAGAGCGGGAAAAGCGGCTTCAGTATTGGCGTGAACAAGTAAACATACCGTTGTCTATCAAATCAATCTCAGGCTTACAACTTTTCAGAATGCCTTCCACCGAAATCTTTTACAAATGAGAGAAACTGCCCGAGCGTCGATTCTGTCATTACCTGGAAATGGGAATAGTGTCCGCAGCACTGTGTATAGCCGTGATGGAGCATTTTCAGATGATGCACATGCACCCATCCTCCAGAATGCGGCACCTAAGGCTTCTGGTTTGAGACATTATCTTTCAGATGATGGTAGTTCTGAATATGACGAGGGATTGATGACGCAGCCGGGAAGGAAAGCAGAGGGTCGGTTCTGATGATTGTGGGTTGCTGTAGACTACTGGTAGTCGTTGGCTTGGTTCTACGACGAATCTACGTTTGATCATATGTCGTTGGCAAATTTTCAAACACGAGCAAATTGACCTGGGACATCAGGAGCTATGACCTCAACGGTAACACCGCACATAGTATCTACCCTTTCACCAAGCGGTTCCAACTACCCTAGTCATCAAACAACGCGATCTAATGGACAGCATAGCACCCAAAGCAGAGGAGACGACGAAAACAGCGATGAAACACTACCATCTGACGCGTATCCTCCAATGAACAACGATGAGATGGACACAAGTCGAGTCATGGAGGTAGGCACCGTTCTGCACGGGAGGCATCTCCTATAGGCGTACTATAGACTTTTCTTTCAGAATCTTAGACGATGGGAGGTCGCTGAACGTCAGAGACGAAAGATGATGCGAGAAGAATCTGCCGCAAATTCGTCTTCTTCAGTGGTCGGGAGTATAACTCGGTTACTTTGGCCAGGAAGAAAATCGAGCACAGGTTTTGGGACTCATGTCGCTCTACCAGCTCAAGAACATAGTGGATCTAGTCTTAGTCCTAGTCCTATCTCATCCCCGCCACAACGAATGTCTGAAGACGATCACCCAGACAACCCATTTTCCGATCCTCTAGATAGCTTTTCGTCCTTTCCTGACGCGCAGGACCAGCGGAAGCGACCTGGGAGGAGTTCAGCATTAGGGACTTTGAGTTCAATGCGTCCGACACAAACGAAACCGCCCAAATTGACACGTTCTGCTACCATTTCGCGAACGCCGCCTACTCTTAATCAACCTAATTTACCTTCCGCTGAAACCCCGCCTCCTACCATCAATATGGTTCCATATCGTAGTTCATCCCCGACATCAATAATACATTCTGTTCCTACAGACGACGACCAGACGGAGGGGAGATGGTGGCATGCCAGTGATTGGCTTTGTGGGTGTGGCGAGGGACCAGATCGCGGCGGAGATTCTCAAGTATATTCACCCCTTGCAATTTTTTCATCTTGAAGCTCATACATTCAATCTGCAGGCGGGTCGCACGAACCCTTTTGAATGAGTCTGATTGTTCCGAGTAGTCAGATTTAGATCATACTTCACACCACCATATCTACTAGCACTGCCATACCACTAGTACACTACCTAGCTACTCTTATCATGGGCTCTTCCCCTTCAAAGGCTACTGCTCAAACCTCTGAATCCAGTATAGACGAAAAGTGTCCTGTCCAGGATACTTGTCGTTCTCTTTCGTCTCTCCTTATCGCTTCCCCAAGTTCCGTAAATGGCTCTCTCTCACTGGATGCTGTTTCGGCTTGGGAGGCGTCTGCTTCATCGAATCCAAAGCTACAACTTGCTCGCACAATTCTCTCTCATTCCAACATTCAAACAGCCCTCACTACGCGCTCTGCTCGAGTCGCCGACACTCACATCTTCAACCATGTGGTGGACTTCAAGACTGGTCCTGTTACAAACCAGAAGAGCAGTGGGAGATGCTGGATTTTTGCCACCACCAACGTCCTTCGTTATAGCATCATGAAAAGCCTCAAGCTCAAAGAGTTTCAGTTATCCCAGGTATGTACATCACAATTATAAGCAGTATTAATAAATACTGCTCGCATCAAGACCATACATATCACTGAAGATAACGTTCTTAGTCTTATCTTTTCTTCTGGGACAAACTCAACAAAGCAAATTACTATCTCGAGTTGTCCATTCAACATGCCGACCTCCCAGTGGACGATAGGCTCATCAGCCATCTCTCTGCTGACCTTGTCAGTGATGGTGGCCAATGGGACATGGCAGTTAATCTGGTCGAGGGCTATGGAATCGTCCCTCAATCAGTATATCCAGAATCTACCCACTCGTCCTTGTCTGGCCCGCTCAATGCCCTTGTTAAAACCAAACTTCGGGAACATGCACTGATCTTGCGCCGTCTTTCTTCATCACTGCGTGCCGCATGTGTGCCCGAGGACGCCTTGGTTGTAGCGCTTCGTGCAAAGAAAGAAGAGCTCATGAAGGAAATTTACATCATCATGACTGCGACGCTCGGTGTTCCTCCTAAGCCAGATGAAAAGTTCGTTTGGGACTATATTGATGCTGATGGCAGGGTCGGAAAGTGGGAAGGAACACCTCTCGAGTACTTTCAAGCATTTGCGGCCAAACCTTATCCCGTACGTGCCGCGTTAATCAATATACGAGGCCCGTCAGTAACTTGGCTAATTCCTTGCAGCTATCCGAGTCCTTCTCTCTCATCAACGATCCTCGTAATGACTATTCCAAACTGTATACTGTTGATAAGCTTGGAAATGTTTGGGGCGGTCGGCCTGTGCTGTGTAAGATATGCCAAGTTTCTGTGGATGTTAACTTAATATACACATACCTTGTTCTAGATGTCAACACTGAAATTGATAACATGAAGAAAGTTGTGGTCAAGGTATTTTAGCCTGGTGTCTTATTCTCTAGTTTTGTTGAAGCTGTCCCTAGATGATCAAAGCTGGCTATCCTGTTTTCTTTGGTTGCGATGTAGGCAAGTTTTCCGACACAACGATGGGAATAATGGATACTGCATTGTTCGAGTATGGGGTACGTCATTTTTTTCTGCGAACGAGTAAGCATGCCGATGAGAATGACAGAGTGCTTTCGATATTGAGTTAGGCCTTACAAAGGCAGAACGTCTACAAGTCAATGAATCATCCATGACTCATGCCATGGTTATTTCTGGTGTTCATTTAGACACAGTGGGCAACCCAGTTCGTTACAAGGTTGAGAATTCGTGGGGAGACTCTGTGGGAAAGGATGGGTACTTTGTTATGACCGATCAATGGTTTGAACAGTGAGTTCATTCATACTATTTGCCACTTACTGTCTCAATCAGTCCATAAGGTTTGTATATCAGATTGTAGCGCCCAAATATTTTGCTCCAAAGAACCTTGTACGAGTTTATGAATCCGGGGAGAAAACTGTTTTACCCCCATGGGACCCTATGGTGTGTCAACCTACTCATTGGACCTGTTTCGATCTGTGACAGTATTTCTCTAGGGTACATTGGCCTAGTCCAATATCAACCATGCCATTTATGACATTTGTATCCTTATATCCGCGCTTCTGTTTTGCAAGCTATCTGTCCGGGTACAGTTGTCCAGGTAGCCAGATAACAATTATGCCCATCATTAAATATATATCCTTCTCATATCTGCACCTCTCTATACTACATTAACGTATGTACCCGATTGTTTATTGCTACAGATACCGACCTCGAAGTCAGACCAAACATGACTGACAAATGTTAACTACATAAAAGAACGCAAAACATCGGAAGTGTGTTAGTTTTGGGTACCACTTTGCAACCTACGTTTGCGGACGGGTTACAACAGCGACTGATGCAATCTGTGCATATATATTCACATTCAGTCTAGGATATGAATATAGCTACTGACATTAGGCGCATTTGTGCGGTCATTAAAAAAGAAGTCCGAATGTGTGTCTAAATTCAATGCGAGTTCTAATGAGAGTTCAAGAGTCTGTAATGAGAGATGATTGCGGTGTATGCGGTGGAGAGTGTAATGAATTAACAGGAGAATTGAGAGTCAAAAAAGACCACCGTCGAGATAAAAGTGAACCTAGAGTAATCGTGTGCGAATCGCGAGAATAGAGGCTTGGCTGTGTCATCGACGTTGCAGTGGGGGATATTGAACAGGGCTGCAAGATGTGAGCGTCTAGAGTAGTACTGCGCTCTGGTGTTGGATTGATTGGTCGTCCAATGGGATCCGGAGAGGAAATATAGAGATCCCCCTTTTCCAACATAGACTCATCGCTAGATCCACAGGAAGAACCATGTTTCCAAAGTTGTTCTATTCCAGATCGAGCGATAAGGTTGATGAAGGTGATGAGAACCGCAAGTGAGAAGATCACGGCGATGACAAGGCCGATAACAACCCGGGGAATAGGTGCCAACTCCAAGCGTTGCACGAATGCGACTGTCAAGGCAGTGCACAGGAGCCTAACACCAGCTATAAATGTCGAAAATATGTCACCTCCTTTTGTGCTATATGGTCGAAGTGCTAGATGGGATATAACAAATGCACTTTCCAAGACGATCATAAGGATCACCTGCACTTCACCATTAGCATTCGCAAGAGAAATGCAAACAGCTTTGCAAAAGTAAACCATCATGGGGAGGAGAAAATAATAGTAACGCTGCACGCGAAACTGGGCATATAGAGCGCTTTTAATAGCGAAGTGATCAGTATCAGAGTACAGTGCCTGAGGAGTGGTGCGATGTGCGATGCGGATGGCCAGAATAGCGGGAAATGAAATAAGGCTGATGAGCGCTAAGAACACAGTGATAGATAGCAGCAGAGACAGCCAGGAGTCCTTCAAAGTCCATTGATAGAATATGAAGATCATGAAGGGAAAGTATAGAACAAACACCTAATAGAAGGTTAGTATATTTCGAGGTATGCGAGTCAACAAATAGAGTTACCAAACGATAAGACCAAGCACAAAAAAAAGCCCGAGAAGTGCGTTCAGAAATGTGTTGATTGTCCCAGTTGGCATTCATGCGGCCTGCCACAAATAACACCAC
Source organism: Tricholoma sp. MG99 (assembly GCA_003521275.1). Classification (NCBI taxonomy): domain Eukaryota; kingdom Fungi; phylum Basidiomycota; class Agaricomycetes; order Agaricales; family Tricholomataceae; genus Tricholoma; species Tricholoma sp. MG99. The sequence goes on from QOVE01002974.1 coordinate 13,014, forward strand.
ATACGCCAGAAGAAAAACACCAGCAGTACACCCCACTAAAATAAGCCCACAAATGAACAAGGTCATAAACGCATTAGCCGATGCGATTTGGATTGAATTGACGTAGATCGGAATGCCTGCTTGCAGGATATTCGGAGAAGCTGCTGTGACTGTCTGCACTTCTGTTTGGATGTTCTGCTGGGCGAGGAGGGTTCTGAAGATCTGAGAGGAACTTGGAAAGCCCAAGAACTCTATGTTGGTAATTCCAGGGAGGTGGAAATCCTCCATCCTGGAGACGAGGGAAGGGGATACCAGGGTTTGTACGTTATACGGACTAAGCTTGCGGTTCACAAAACCGACAGCTGATCCTGTAGTAGCGTCGGCAAGTTTGCCCCCCGTCAAGTGGCGCATTCGGGATATGGCATTTTGAATGGAGGAGTAGGAGGTCGTCGGGAAAAGGCCCATTGACCAGGAAAAATTGAGTGTAAACGCGCGATAGCAAGAAGGATAGTTGAGGTTAAGGAAGGATGTCGAGGCAATTGATTGATATAGGTAGATCAAGTCCAGGAGTCGGAATGGAAAAATGGCCTCAGAAGAAAGAGATTGCCAGGCCGCCAGAAGTAACGCTGCTAAAGCAGTACCACCTGTCACCCATTTGACCGCAGGTTGATAGGTTGACCAGCCATTAGACAAGGTGGCTTGTACACAGGCCTTGACGTTGCCGGTGACAACTTCGGTGAGGGTTAGTTGAGCGAACCCTTCCAGATCAGGAATTTTAAATGCGATTCCAGGAATCTTGCCAGAAACCCCAAGGGAATTGGGTAAAGAAATGTAATCAGACCCTGTGAAATTGTACATCGGAAGAGGACAAAGGACCCCGCCAAGGATGTTGCATAAGTCCAGCGTAATGTTGACTGGGTTAAAGCCATAAATGTTGAGCAAAAGGTTAGCCGTCACATTCACGTTGGGTTGCTGCTCAAAATGATATCGATGAGGCTCGGTACATGACAGGCGTTAATAGGACATACGACGCTAGCAGCAGAAATGTTGAAGAAAACAGACTGGTTGCTTGCAAAGTAGGCTAGGTCGAATTGTTGAATGAGAAGGGTCTCAGGTGGCTCGCAATATGTGACGGACGAAGTAACTGTATAAGCACAAGTTCAGGAAAAGTAAGACCTAGGAAATTGCAGACTCGACTTGCATAAAGATTCTTCCTTTGAATAAGCGAGCGACAGAAGGAGAGAAAAAAAGGTCATGACTCGCAGCCTGGCGAGAAACCTGAGCATGACGTGGAAGTGGAGAAGATGTAGCGAATCCAAGAAGCAGTTATTCAAGTTAGCGGGCTATAAGGAGGTATTAATGATTGCATTGTGTCATTGTTCAATAACGAGTACCACAACTGTGCAATTGTTCTTCTTCAGGATCAGTTGAAAGGGTTACAAATAGTTAGTAGGCTCGGAGACGCCTTGTGGATTGAAGCAAGTCGTGTATGCATTGACGTGTATACACACCCTGGCAAAAGGTTGCAATACATAGCCCTCGAGGCTAGCGCTCTACGATCTTCGTCACCTTGCTCCTGCAAGGTCTATCAGGCATTCGTCATGATCCGGGGTGAACCGATTGATCTACTGGGTGTCAGATAACCACTGGCAGCGTAGTCTTGTTCCCTACGTTACATCGCAGCACGGCTGGAAGGTCTCAATCTAACATGGCACTGGTTGATGGTAAATAGTGGACTACAAAACCAAAGAAACCTTGGAAGTTGAAATCCTGCCCGAGAACTTTTTTGGACTCTCCGTAACTACTTGGTCTATCGAGGCTTACTTTTTACTTTGTCCTTAGCTACTCATGTAGCGTAGGTAGATATAAATATAGTAACAGTAGTCTCGCTTCAAGACGTTCTATGTCAGTCGGATGAATCCGAGGGAGAACGAATCGGAGTGCGAAAAAGTGAAATGACAGGTTGACATAGAACATTCCAGACATTCTATTCGCAGGCGGGGACATCCGAGAGCGGAGTGCGAAAAAGAGACAAGGGTGAAAGAGATTCCAGCTTTGTCTCACACTATGTGCAGTTGTCATGATGACCTGAAGGTTGGGCTGTGATCTGAGCCTTAGCTCGGATCGGATCAGCAAGCAATTCGAGCCACTCACCCACAAGCCGACAAACAACCGTGGCAAGAATGTGACACAAGCCCAACCATTAGAGAGGAGGCACATTATCCCCCGGATTGATGTTGCTAAGATGTTGTGAAGCAACCAGTTCAAAGGCTCGTATATATGCTTGATATGCTAGAGATTTCCACCTGCCGGCGATTCTAACAATTTCTGGGCTGACTCCTTGAGCTAAGAAGAAAGATGCACCGCCAATTGTGAACGAGTGCCCAAACATGGTTCCCCACCCACATGACATGACAATTGTGTTGATTTTATCCAGAGCTGTGTCCCTGACCATTGAACAAATGTTGCCTCATCCATCCATCCACGAAAATAGAGGATCATTTGGGCCAGCTGGCACTACCCTTGTCAGATTCTCCAGTGCATCAAGTGGACATAATCCTTGCTGTTCCACTAGGAATATTGACTGTATTTCACCTGTTGCAGCTGTCTTAGCTGATGGGAGATCGAGTCTTGTGTAACGCTTGCCATTCAGGTCCCTATCGAAAAGTACATCTGCTTGTTTCAGATGTCTCGTGCCATCAAAGCTGGCTCTGGATTGAACTGATACTTCCCCAAACCTCATCATTCCCCAGAAGGCACATGAAGCCATCGCCCAAATGCACGCCTCAAACGGGTCCTCTAGGTTCAGAGATGCTTTCAGTGCTTGCAACATTGGAACCGTGAAAGGTGGTCAAAGTGGACACTTTCGGCTTCCAAAAATGTTCCTGAGACCACGGAGAGACCATCATACCCTATCGTGATCTGATTCAGAAAGGGGTTCAGGCCAGCCTTGAGCTATATGCCATGCTCTCACTCCTGACATGTATTTCCCAATCATATCAATGGATACTGGTTCAAAGGGGCAATCTGCTGTCAGTGACAGGCTGAGCTCCTCAGGGTCCATTACTGCCCAAATTGCAAAGGAATGTAGCAGTTTGAAGGAGGCTGGGAGCTGAGCTTTCTCCAGAATTGAGAAAATGTCACAGAAAAGATGGAATTTTCAAAGCCCTGAGCCATAACTACTGGCATCCAGTAAGGAGGCCTGTGAAGCCAAACTTGCTAACAGCTGGATGATCAGGGCATCAATGGTGGAAGTGGAGGGGAATTGACACCTCTCCACTGGAAAATCCTCTCCTCGGCTCAGCAATCTGGTCGCAATGAGGATGGTCCGAGTTGTAGTCAGCTTGACATCAAGATAATGACTGGTTTAGTACTAGAGATGCAGGTCATAATGGTAATAGGTGGCTGGTGATATGGGATGGCAAGGGAAAGGATATCTTGTCTGATGCTTGGGGAAAACCTTTGAGAAAACCCGCAATATCGCCATGAGAAAGGGCATTTGCAATGTTGATTCTGCTCTCCACATAAACTGCTCTTAAAGAAATATGGGCATCCTGTTACAACTTTTCTTTTCATCTTTGTAACCTTTGACATGTGACGACTCACCACGTGTCCACGTGCTGATTCACCACTTGTACTCATCTTGCTTGTACACTCTGTTCCCTCACTTGACACATGTTTCACATCAATGCGCACTTTTGATTCCTC
>QOVE01002980.1:1231-21986 GCA_003521275.1 Tricholoma sp. MG99
CATACTAGTACTAAAACCTCCTTTCCGACTCTCCTCGAGGTTTACATAAATATCTTATTAGGGGAGGGCAAAGGCCACTCAGGTTTTCCCCCTACATCTCACAAGCACCAGGGGCATCCGATGCTGGAAGTTTACTATGCATGTGTCTTCTGGATATCGCTGGCAGTGACCTACGTGTCTGCACAGAATAGTAAGCTGCGCTTCATATTCCGTGCATTGCAAACATAACGCTTCGCATAGTGCCTCCTGCAGCCTCATTTTATGTACCATCGCTACCCGACGTCCACCAGGATCCAGCACACCCTTTACAAATATTTGCTGGACAGCTATCTGCTGACCCTAACATTACAACTGCGCCGAATGAAAACCTATCTCCTCATCTCTACTTTGTAATGGTCAAGAATCGACGAATAGCCGACAAACAACGAGTGATGTTCTGGTTCAACGTAATGCTTATTTATATGGTTTCTTCGCACGTCGTGTTTGACGTTTTCGTCTCAAAAGGGGGGCCCAGGATGTTCGTCTTTCGATGGCTTGATGATGGAGGTGGGGCCATGGAGGATGGATGGGAAGGGTGGCTTTAAAACGCAAGAAGGTGGTTGGGAGGAGTATATGACAGTAGTTTATGGTGAGTTGTTTTTGTTTTTGTTTTTGTACAGCACTTCCGTTTGCTCATCCTCCTATAGTGGATCAGCCTGCGGGTACCGGGTTCTCGTTGGTTAGCACAGATCACTTTGTCCACACCTCGAAAGAAGTGCGTAGTTCTTAAAACGTTGGTCAGAATCAGCCAAACTAACGCGCGTTTGATCTGTTCCCAACGTCTACAGGCCACTGCTCAATTCCTAGAGTTCCTGCGAAACTTTTATCAGGTGTTCCCTGAGTACAAAAACGTAGATGTATGTCATTCTTACTGCATAGCTTTATCGCAATTAATCGTGTGTCAAGACATATCTAGGTGGTGAAAGCTTTGCTGGACAGTGGATTCCATTTTTCGGTAATACTGTGTTTTCCCTCCAGCTCATTGATTCTAACTCTGCGAAGCGGATGCTATTCTAAATTCAAACCTCAGAATTCCGCTTCAGGGAGTCGCGATCGGCAATGGCTGGATTGACCCGAGGAGACAGTACTCAACATACATCGATTTCGTGGTGAAGGTGGGGTTACTAGAGGAGAACTCTGACGTTCGTACTGGTCATTTCCTTGCGTGCTCAAACTCAGTCAACATATAATAGGCGTGGAGAGAGGCGAGAAGGGCCACAGATTCCTGCATAGCGGCGATGGACCGGCACAAGGGCGTGGAACACATGTCAGTATCAGGGTGCGAGCGGCTAGTGGTGGATGTCGTGAAGAATCAGAATAAGAAGTTCGCCGTTCTGTGGCTACATATATTGCGCCTTTCGTACTAATTTTCTGTGATAGGGTTGACGGGAACGACACTTGTCTCAATATCTACGATGTCCGACTCCATGATACCTCCCCTGCATGTGGCATGAACTGGCCTCCAGACATAAAACCCATCACGGATTACCTACGTGTATGTCTCTCGCTCGCGAAAATCCACGCCGAAGACTAATTTGCCTCTCCAGCGCAAAGATGTTGTTAATGCCTTGCACGCATCCGCTCATACGGAAGCATGGACAGAATGCCGCACTCCTCTCCACTCCGCATTCCGGGAGAATACTGAGAATGCTTCAATTACTATTATACCGAACATCTTGTCCAAGATACCAATACTAATATACGCTGGCGACCAAGATTTAATCTGCAACTACGTCGGACTTGAGGCAATGATCAAGGACATGACGTGGAATGGCGCAACGGGTCTTGGGGTACTGTCCCACATCTGTGGCACAGCCTTCCTCTCTTTTCTGACGAATTTCGATAGACGGTGCAAACTCAATCATGGATTTTTAATGATACCCCAGCAGGAACATGGGTCACATCACGGAATCTAACGTACGCAAAGGTATTTTATTCTCTCGCGCAGTTGTTCCAGAATGCTCAAAATTTCACTGAGATTTTTAATGCATCGCATATGGCCCCATGGGATGTACCACACGTCACACATGACATGATTCTTCGATTCGTAGGAGCGAACTTCTCGGCTATTCTGGACGGCACAGCAAGGATACCCAGCAGCATTGGGAATATGAAAAAACCAATCCACGTTGAACAGGCGGACGCACAAGCCACCTCTATACCGCTGTCCAAAACTCCGGAGCAAGATAAGGCAATGTGGGAAGGTATGCTGCACTCATATCTATCTATATATTTACCCCTGTAATGGCTGATTTGTCTCTTCCTTGCAGCATATTATAACGCCGGGTCTTCAGCACTTGTTCTCTTCCTGATGTTCATCGTGATCGTCACGTTCGTCTGGTGTCGAGTACGAAGGAGACGTCTGCAGTTACCAGCCACTCGGACTGAGGAGGAGGAAGCCATTCCTCTGAACACGAGTCGCAGGTTCGAAGAGGAGGAGGAAGATCAAGGCGCTTATGAGCAGCGGAAGGGTAAACAGCGGAAGGGTAAACAGCGCGCGACGGAGCCTCATCAGCCACCAATCTTTGATGTAGGAGATAGCGACGACGACGACGACGATAGACTACCTAAAAGGAACACTGAGGTTGTTTAGACTTCATTTTGTATTGTTATTATTTAATACTGGCACTTGTTATTTAATCTGGAAGTGCAGCTAAGGGTCGTGGTATTTGCAGGCCTGACATTGGAAACACGACATGTCAAACTGATAGTTAGTCTCAGCGCCAGACCGACATCACTTTCCCAATTTGGGTCCCTTGTGTTAGTATTCCTGCTCATTATATCGCGCGTTCTACGCGTTCTCAAGAGACTATACTTATCTGCCATCATTTGTACATCTCTTGAGCTTATTTGAATGGCTCGGAACTATGCTTTGAGGCCTCTACCTCAATTATCTGATGACTGGCTCGACGACGACAGTGATGCAATCAGGAGCATCGATGCATATTCTAGTCCACTGGGCTCACACTCCAATGTCGATCCTTCTGGGATCCGTGATGACCTTCCTTTCCTCTCGATTCCACTGGATGATCTGCCATCCGATGACATGAACGACAGGACATTCGGCATCAATTACCAAATCTCAGATGACGACAAAGTCTCTCGAGCAAGAAGAGGTGATATCCACTCTAAAGATTTCCCGGAGCCGGTGGGAGACACGACTACAATATCATGCTCTCTCTCTCTCTCTCTCTCTCTCTAGAACAATATTTGCGCATTGCATCTGAAAGTCGCATAGGAAGGCATCATCGGGGATAAGACCAGCATCTCGAGCAGCTGAATTCCACTCGAGACTTCCCAACCCTTTGCTGGATTTGATTTTCGTGGACAGAGCAGATGCAAATGGTTTTTGACGCGGAAATCCAGGACTTTCAAGTGCGTAGTAGTAAGGGTGATAAGATGGTGCTTTGGGCTTTGTTTCATAACCATTCCGGTACTGCTTCTGGTTGACCTTATCAATCAGAGGTAATCAAGATATCATAGAAAGGACTGTTTCATTGCAAAAGAGTGTGTCGAGAACGCGTAGAACGCGCGATACAATGAGCGGGGATACGATGGCAAGGTGTGCTAATATTCGGGGTCCTAGGTGGGACTGCTAGGGTCCGGTTATCTGGCTGGTTTGTTCCCAGACTGTCAGCACAGGGGGTGATGACGGTCTGGCGCTGAGACTAACTAACAGTGTGACCCTTTTGGCTGAATACCGCTTATGCTATAGCCATTATAAAAATTATCTTGTAAATGACCATTATGTAAACCTTTGGCGGTAAATCTCGTAGTCTGAGATTCCGTATCCTTCGTCTCGTTTTTCCTAGTCCTAATTTGACTGGGATTGTCAGGGACAGCATCAACTAGAACGAGGTCTGCTGTTAGACCAGGGCCAACGTACACTATAGTCAGTGTAGGGATGATTCCCTGAAATGGTGTCAACATTAGAATAAGGTCAAACTGCGGATATTTGGGACTGACACATATTTGAACGAATATGTTCGAAACGAAACAGCCGACTTCTGTTCTCGTTGCAGTAAATGCCACCAGAATCACCATGGTAAGTCCATATATCACACCCGACTCCATGAGCAGGCGTACTACAGCTGTGCACCGGTTCGAGACGGGAGAGTCACTAGCGGCCAAATCGCTATGCAATATTACCCAGAGTTTGCCGGCAATCAAGCAGGTGACCAATAAGTTCGTCATTAGAGCGAGCGTCAAACCCACAAGGAGCAACTGTGAGGCTACTGTACTCTCAGTAGTTTGGTTGGCAAGCTGTCGGATTCCTGCGAAATACGTCGCTACAAATATGACACATTTCAACAGGCAGCAACCGAATAAATCCGCTAATACTTACTGGCATAAGCTCCCACCATCACTGACTACAATCATATGTTTAGCAGACGGTGCGTTGAAGAACAACGTCAAACCTACGGGTAACATGCAGACATATAGGGTTTTGTTCCAGATCATGTAGAGTCGCCACACAAGGGCCGCGTCGGCTAAACAAGACTTAAGTCCAGAAATTAGTACATAAAATAGCTTCGATTTGGTTACTCACATTCAGAATTATGACTAACCTGCGGATGATCACGGTTGACGTAGAGTCATCAGTCCAGTAAGAGTTAGGGTCGTCGTATTCTTGCGCATTAGAGATAAATGCTTCGAGTAGCGACCGCCAGCCATTGGAGATGTGGAAGGTGGAGACGAGAAACTGTCCAATGGCTGTAGCTAGTAAAAACCTAATATGGATTGATCAGTAGGTAGGAGTATACAGAAGCGCCCGGGCATACTGACCAAGGAAAACGACGTCCGCGAAGCCGTCTCTGAAATAAAACATGAACACAGGCGCAAAATACGACAATACTAAGATGAGTTTAGTGTGATGTATTCGGTCACTGGCAGGAGGAGATGGTCCACGTACTTCACGCCTGAAATTTTACAATTTAGTTCTGGCTGGGACCAGTAGGAACAGAAATATCATACCGTATAATACTGTAGCGCACAGGGTGCCAAAGAGGCCTGATACTCGAGGCGATAAGTCTACAAACATATCGAAAGGCACAGTATAGGAAAGGCGCGTTACCCTGGCACTCGCTTGGTCTTATAATTCCCAGAGAAATAGTAAAATCTAGATGTGAAATGTTTTTTCGTGTAGTATCCAACCGTCGACAGCTCATTGGAGAGTGGGGCAGGATCAAGCTTCTTCGGTATGGAACGCCTATGCGCAGTGCGATGTTCCGTTTCCTGGATAAACATATGTTGCGAGCAGAGTATGGCACGCAAGAGGGGTATTTCACGTGGGGAATAAGACTCGAAAGCCACCAAACTCCGGGCCCGACTACAATGAATAAGAGATACTCGACGATCACTCGGCAACAGTAAACTATGAGCCAATGTTGATCCCTCAGCAAGACTGGAGAGGGATGGAAGACCGATGGACGAACGTGATATCAGTCAGATGCCGGTGATACTAACCCAAATCGCACTATCTGGTGTATGGCCTGGTGGTCAGACACGCGAAGGTGCGGACGTCCACAACGCGACACCACATCACCAGTCCCATAATGAGTTAACATATCGTAATATGGGAAGATAGGCGCCCAGATGCCACCTTCAACTCTGCGGTAGCAACGCCGAAGTAGGGAAGTCACGAGAAAGAAGTTTCCTCGCTAATATCCGGTAAAGAGAACTTGTTTGTGTGTCACTCGGGTGGAGTTAGACAGAGGACAAATTGGGTGGAGTGGAAAATGCCAAATGCCAGGTGGATGTTTTCGGTGAACCTCAAGCTCAAGTCGAAAATCCTCCATCGCTCCAGCTTGACTGACTGGGAGACAACAGTTTCCCCGATGGCTTGTTCGGCGTTGCCGGTTGAAAACGCCATGGTCAATATCGATATCTCCCAAGCGAAATCAATCGCAGCCCAAACCCTGTTCTCGAAGATCCCCAGCGCACAGACGTTCCGCCAGAAAATGTTCACTCGAATTGTGTAGCAGAGCATGACGTGGGGCGTGTATGTGAATGCAAGTCCTCGAGGCTCGAGCAAACCAAGCATGCCGTCTCGCTTTCTCTTTGAGGACGACGTTGTGAGAGAGGGAAAAAAGTGGCTTTGTTTCGTCGGACAGGGGGAACCTTTGCAGGAGACTGCGCATAAACGGCGAGGGCATGTCGGACGACAAGTCATTCACAATGATAAAAATTTCCTTCGGCAAGGTGTTTGTCCGGTTTGGCACAGACCAAGACTTTGTACATAGGGGATTCAAATCATCTTGCAGGGGAACAATGCTTTGATCTAAGCACCAACAATGCTTGCTATCCTTCGACTTGAAGGAAACCGGCTTTATTCACCCAGTCCCTTCTTCACGCATGGCACTTCCATGATGATGGCCCCTCGTTTCATTCCTTCCCCCCTTGACATAATCGAGGATATCCGAGATTACCAACCCGACGGTTACCACCCAATATTTGTTGGCAACATCTTTGACCATGGTCGTTTCAGGGTCCTTCATAGACCCGGATTCAGAAGCTCCTCTACTGTTTGGCTGGCGCGCGACCAGCGGGAGGGAGGAGACCGGAGCAGAATCGTCACCCTCAAGCTCGAGGCGGACATCTGGGCCTCGGATGCGTGATCTTTGAAGTCCGTGCGGGTTGCCCTCTTCGAACCGTTCTCGAGAAGTGATGTTGACATTTCTCACAATTTCTCAGATCTCAGGCAGATGGTTGAGACGAGGACATCTGAATATTGGATAATCCCGTGTTTGTTCTGTTTGTTCTGTTTGTTCTGTCTGTTCGCGGTCAGCCAAATAAGTCATGAATATAATCTCCAAAATTCGATTTTATATGAAATGGTCTGTCTCAGGCCTCTACATATCATCTTTAGCATATTTCCTAGCATACAGTATATTTATCCGTTTGTTGTAGAACGTTCACGGTGCATATAATATTTCCAGGAATGGTTACGTGACATTAGTGTAGTTAAAAACTGTCTGCGATAGGCAATCTAGACATGTAATAGATCCTTGTTAATCAAAAACATTCTGAGCTGTCTTTGCAGCAAATACTCAAGTTTATCACAAATGAGCAAATCACCATGGACTCCAAATGAATTCAGATTTAGCGGTGACGTAAGCCAAACGGGACAAACAGAACAAACAGTACTCGTGGGATTATCCAAAATCGAGATTCTCTGGTTGAGACGCTGGGCCGACTACCCGGGCCGGTGGTTCATCTGCATTATTTAATTTATTAATCTTTATTCTAATGGTTCAGTAATAAAAAATTTAATTGCTTACTCTACGTAATAACTAAGTCGAAAATTCAGCCCGTATATTTTCCTATTTTGGCGCGTTACCGCATATTTTTACGTTTATTTGCTTTCATTTTCTGGTAGAGTCCTAGTCTCGTTTCCAGACATGCTATCCGCAGGCGGGGACATCCGAGAGCGGAGTGCGAAAAAGAGAAAAGGGTGTAAGAGTCATTTCACTTTTTCGCACTCCGATTCGTTCTCCATCGGATTCATCCGAATGACATAGAACGTCTGGAAGCGAGACTAGTAGAGTCCCGCGACGACTGACTCGGATTGTCACGGTCGACGACTCGACGTGGACGTACTCGTGCGATCCGGCATGGCGACGCCCAAGAAGGGTGTAGGTGTAATGGATACAATGAATAGCGTCAGGGACTACAAATATACCCAGGAGATATCTCAAATGGTATTCACTTTGGAGCGTAAATCCAGAAGCCCGCTGACCCCTGGCACAGATGTTCGTATTCGGTGAAGTGCAAGACCCACTCCCCGATACCGTAAATCTCGTTGAAGACATTGTTCGCAGCCAACTCATCGAGCTTGTAGGCGCTTGTTTACTAGCAATGCCACAAGGCTGACCGGTATTCAGATCGTGCAAGCTCGCGCTCTCGCTAATCGACGTGGTGCCCGATATCTCTCTGCGGAAGATCTCATCTTTCTCATCCGCCACGACCGCGGGAAAGTCAACAGGTTGCGTACATACCTGTCCTGGAAGGATGTGCGGAAACACGCAAAAGACTCTGGAGGGGACGGCGGTGGTGGTGTAGAAGTCGATGTGGAGGATGGCGCCGACGGTCCGTAATCCACCACTACCGTCTGATCAGTGTCGCTGATTTTGACTATAGATAAACTAACTGCCAAGGCCCAAAAAATCACTATCAAGCTTCCTTGGGAAATTACGACTATTTACTCCGAAGTGCTCAAACAAAGTGGACATCAGTCTGACGACGAAGAAGATGAAGACGACATTGAAGCTCATGAGGCATCAATACAGAGGCTAAAGGCATGAGTTATATTCATGTCATCGTTTGAGCAGTCGCTGAAAATTGATGCAGGAAGCTGACGATGCCACAAGGCAAATGACGAGAGAAGAATATCAGCATTATTCAGACTGTCGGCAGGCTTCATTTACGTATCGTAAAGGTGCATCCATTTTACCATCCAAACTCCCAGTTTACTGACATGCTGATCTCAGCCAAACGTTTCCGCGAATTCCTAAATCTTCCAACACATCTCGATCTCAAAGCTAACGATGACACGGTAGACATCGTGGGCTTCTTGGCCTTCGAGATGGTCCGTTCTCTGACCTTAGCAGGTCTGACCGTCAAAAAATCGCTCGAAGAATCGTTTCTACGTGAAGACTATGCGTCACCTGTCCACGGAAAGCGTAAAACACTTGGTCTTGGGGGACCTGCAGACAAACGCAGACGAGTTGACTCACCTGATGATGAGGTGGAATATACGTTACCTGTGAACACCCTATTTCTACCTCCCCCAGAAGCGAGAACAGCATTAGGGACTGAACATATCCAAGACGCGTTTTCGAGGATGCAAGGCGACTGGTCACACCGCCGTTCTGCTGGCATCCACAACTGGAGAGGTGGTTTGGTACGGACTCGGATTAGTCTCATCTGATTTATTGATCTTTATATACGTGCGCACTTCCCACTGTTCGATATATTGTGTATCATCCATTCTTGTAGATTATAGCAATACAATTGTACTTGTCAGTTATTTTACTTTCGCTTTCCAAGCTCAGAATAACATCGATGCAGCAAGTTCTACATTCCCGCCAGCAGCATCTAAAGTACTGATCGCAACTTGCCTCGTAGCGCCCAGGTCAACTAGCAAACGGATGTTTGCCTCTGAATGCTTACTTGTAGTAGATGGAGCTGCTGCTGGTGTAGTTCCCCTTGCGCCAGCTACAGGTGTGGGCGTTGCCCCGAGTGTACGTCCACCGCCCGGGAAAGGCGATGAACTTGAGCTAGGATTCGATTTAGACGATGGACCAGGAGTCAGTAGCGCTTCCTGCTCTTCGGTGAGCTCGACAGTCCGTGCCTTGTCGGGGAGCTCGTGCTCTGACAGGAAGCCTACTTCACGGCCTTGGATCCGCAAAACGTTTTTGGAGAGGTCAATACACGCCTGATGGGCTTTAAGCATATCCAGCCCGAGAAGGAGATCCACATCACGGCCCTGTTGGGTCGAGGAGTAGTCAGTACATGGTGGTGTTTTCGTACAGAAGGACTAACCTCCATGATGGTGAAGGAGCATGGAAGATGGAGGTCTGACAGCTTGAGCTGGGCGCTGTGTACTCTACCCAATATTTTGGCGGTTCCTACTCCTCGTGCAATGCCAGCAAATCGTTGGTCGACTAGACGCATGATGCTGTAAAATGTTGAGATTCTACTCCAAGATCACTAGTCAGGGACTAGAAACACCTACCCACAAGCTTCGGCGCATTCGGGGCTCACTACGATATAGAAACGTTCGACAAAATGATGGAAATCATAGCACGGAGCTCACTGATAGTTTGTTGGGCCCCGCTGTCCACGAACGCCTTTACTGGGTGAGAATTTACCTCCACAGGTATACTGTAATACCGAGTGAGCTTCACTGTGAAGTTGAAAGCGTATTGTGATCGACAACCCACTAAAGCATGGTAACCCTCCCAAAGCTTTCTGGCGAATATTCTATCGCGTGCTCCATGTTCTCCATGACAGCCTGCTGGCGAATCGCCTCCTCGATCTTGCGCTGAGCTTCTATATCGAACGGATCCGCGTTCAAAAGTGAAATCTCGCGCTGACGCTGGAGCTCTGCTGAGGCCTGCCGTTCTCGCGTCTGGCGGAGGAGTTCTGCGAAACGCGCTGGGTCGGATTGGACAGCCTGTGCCATCTCTGGTTGGGTCTAGAGGAGAAAGAGGTTAGAACGAGATAGTACCTCGGATGCGAAGGGGCCTTGCCTCCTGGAGTTGCCGCATGAGGTTGGGATCTCCAAGGATTTGCAGTCGCATCATTTCCGAGTCTTGTTCCACAGTTCTTTATGAGAAGAACAGGTAACAGATGGTGCGTCAACGTGGCCAGTCGTTAGAATTAGATGAAAATCTACCTCTGTCCGATGCTGACTTTGCGACGTAGCAATAACATTGCATTATCGCCCTCTACACCAAGTTCTCGTATTGTCGCCTTGCCATTGTTCAGTTCGCGGCCTTTATACGATATGCTTTGTTGTGCAATCGGGATACCAGACTACCGCACATGAGAACGAAGAATGTCACATCCGAATCGACCCTAATACCCACCTCCACCTCGAGCAAGGCCATCACGTTCTCGAGCTCCATATTGGGGTCGATCTCAACCACAAACGACTGACCTAAATCTGTGACGAATGTCAACTCCATCGAAGGGGATGGTTGTATGGGAGGTAGAGGGGATCAGGTGCCGAGACTCGGCGATTAAAGAATGATCGAGGCCCGGGGGTGATGAGAAACGCTAAACGGACACCCTGGGTTCTAAATCGATGCAGTTGGTCCTTCGCTGGTTCACACAGCGATGATAGGATAATATTACAGTCGAGATCCACGGTAAAAAACTTCAATTATAAAGCAGTTGGGAACTGCGTTAGAAAGTACTAGAACTTTGAATGTAATCCTAATAACGAAATACGACTACAAACGCGTACACGACACAGTAGACGCGTGGACGTATACGCGTTACTTCGCATATAGGATCATAATTCATGTGCAGAAAATCAAGCTCCGCGTCCTAACAGTCGGCTCCGGGGAAATGAACTAGTGGTGTAGGTTTAATTACATCCATGAGACAGTCGATGAGAAATTACCTACAGGCGTGAGCTGTTACCGCGGGTATTCAATAGGGCGCTGTCCAACGCCGATACCGACAGACTGGAATCTATAAATCTCATAAGCCAACTATCATGTTCACAACATATTAGCAGAAAAGCTCACCACTTATATCACTAAAACTCGATGCCTCCGAACCGTGACTGCTTCCATGTTCACTCACAGTTCTATCCACTAGAGGCCCATACCGCCGGTGCGACAGCCCCAACGCACTACGCGGTGAGACAGTTGGTGGGCTATATGATTTACTCGACATATGTTTGCTTATCGGAGAATACGTCTGCATTTCCCCCGGCGGGGACGGAATATCCGGAATTGAGCTCTGTGGCGAGCTGGACACGCTCTGGCTTGCACTCCGGCTAGAGAGGGTGTCTAATCGTTGAGTCATGACCCCAGCCCGTCCCCGGTCTACGGCCTTGCCCTTATCCCGCGGCCGTGATGCGCTCACTAGACCTAATGTGTCATTCGTCATCATCTTCTGTAAATGTTGTAGTTTACGATCCAGAGCTTCCTGTTCCTCTGCGTCCCGCTCAGCGTCTACCTCCTTCATGACATCTTCATCGTCAGAATCCGTTTTCTCAGATGAAGAAGAGGATGTAGGACGGAGGGGAATGAGTGGCTTCTTCTGTTGCACGGTTAACGTTGACGACGACGTAGCCTTCTTGGGACGGGGAGAATTGGTACCGAGAGAATTAAGACGTGCTCGTACACCCAGGGGAGTAGATAGTCGCCTAGAAGAGGCGCTGGCAGTCATGCGGCCTGCTACTTGACTTACAGGGGATAACTTATCTTCTGGCGTGGGCGGTTGGGCGCCAGATGGCCCGGGACTCAGTGCGCCTTGGATGTCCTTCAAACCTCGAAGTTCTTCCTGAAACCTGGCATGAACACGGTATAAAAGGTACGGCAATGGAACCTCAAGATGGGCTGCCAATCCTTTCCCTGTGACACCTGCATCAAAGACAAAACAGCTATAGATCAATGTAACCACTGCTCACAATCTGCACCCCCACTGTCAACGGAACGTGAACGTTCGATGACTTTCCACAACATGTCCGCTTTCTCTGCGTTCCATTCTATCTAGACGTAGATAATCTTTTGAAGGTCTGAATCATCAGAGTCGGCATTAAGATTGACGCACTCGGGGAGGATCAGGCGTTGGATCTGTTTCCGGACGGTTCCAAGGCAATCGAACGACGACTCTTACACATGGGGCTGGCGCCATCATCGGCTTGTAAGGAACTGTGCACAACTAGTAACGCTGCTGGGGGAAGTGCAAAACGTTGAGTGAGGGGTACGTGATGGACGTCAGTAGAAAGAAAGTCTCGTTATCCACGATCGATTCAAATTCACTGGCACAACTTCAAGTTCAAGTTTGAACTTGTGCATGTCTGTTCACTACTCGGTTGTCACCGTTAATGCTTGCTTCATACTGACATTGTACGGCGCGTTGTCCACATATATGCGTTCCGCTTGCCATACGGATGTTCTTGACACGGTTAAAATATCGGCCCGTAGTATGTATTCACCGTCACCATAACTCGAAGCTTTTCCTCTAACCGTCTGGTAGGTTACCCATGTCCTCATCATTCACCGGTGATTCCAAGGATTACGCTGAGGAGTTAAATGCACTCCTCGTGGAACTCGCAGAGCAACCAGATCGTGAATCTGTAGCGTCTGAACTCCAGGGTAGATGCATGATGTTCGGATTTCAAAGCGCAAGTTGACCCGGGCCTATTCTACAGTCCTGCAATCCATCTATGGCGACGATGCCATTCGTCTTTGGCATCCACCCGCCAAAGATGCAAGCAGAGCTCACCGCGGTAGCGATCAGTCCGGGATTATACGATATGAAGTATCCCTAACGTGAGTCACTCCCCTATCTTCGAGTCATCGTGATCACTAAAGAAACAAAATGTAGCCTCCCATCGCACGACGATGTCGCGATCCGTATACTCGTATCCCTGCCTCGCAGCTATCCTGCCTCCTCCCCTCCACAACTACAGCTTCTTTCGCGGTATGTCGGTGCATACGGCGCAGATTCTAATTTATTCGGGTCAGTGTTACGGACATTCATATCGATGAATGGCATCGAGTGGACGCCCGATACGGTGTGCGTATTTGATGGCCTGCAGAGCGTGCTGGAAAGATGCACAGCCTGGCATGAGGACCGGCTGAGCGCGGAGAAAGCTGGAGAGTTGATGAGGGAGGACGCGAGGGAGCATGTAAATGGCCACCTCGAGGCTGAGCGCGGAATTTCCAATATAGAGCATGTCCGCGACGACGAGCTGCCATCAGAGGACTCGATCCCGCTGAGTGCATTACCTGAAGGGATTCAGATGTTCACGGCGGAACCAATCACAGATCGCAAAAGCGTTTTTGTTGGTCGGGCGTGTAGGATATCTCACCCATCTGAGGTAGGTTTTATTTCCTATCACTTTTATGGTTATCTGAATCCCCAATTAGGTTCCGTTGATTTTGTCGCATCTCATGACAGACCGACGAATATCTCGAGCTGCGCATCCCATTATCAATGCGTGGCGATGTCAGGTTGGCAACCTACTGCATCAGGGTGAGCTCGGACTGCTTGTGGAATGACAGGGGTACCTAAACTGGCATTTGTCATGCTAGATAATGGTGACGACGGTGAGTCTGCTGCTGGTGGGCGACTTGGACATCTCTTGCAAATTTTGGTTGGTTTCTGTGTCTCACACCAACAAGGCTACTAACTTCCACTAATTCAATTTACCACAGGAAGTGAATAATGTTCTTGTCATTGTGACTCGGTATTTTGGGGGAATTCACTTGGGACCGGATAGGTTCAAACACATCAACCAAGCAGCGCGGAATGCTCTAGAGATGGGCGGGTTTTTAGATGGGATTGAGACGAAGAAAGCTCAAGGCCGAATAAAGAAACACTAGTTGAATTATGCTATGCAATGTAAAGGAGTCTCATATCAGATGCCGGGCTTGCGACCTGCGACCAATTCTGGGGTGCTCCATTGTCAGTACGCAGCTCGGAGCCCCCACAAGCGCGGAGCACTCCCTAATATTGATCTCGTGCCCTTCCGTCCAGCTGATTCCACATCGCTTTGCATCCAAATCGTGTGCGATTTAACAACTAGATCTTTAGTCAGCCCATGAATCACGTTCTTGGCTCATGGCTGCAACCCTGTTAATTTGGTCAAGGAGGGCGGTAGACGAAGACATTGGCTCCTGGAATTCAAGACTGTCAGAGGAAAGTTTGCTTGAAGTTGAGGACTTCGTGCGAATCCGCCTTGATTTTGAGTTGGACTGAAGCAATGCGATCAATAGTCCTCTCAGGTGAAGCCCAAATTACATGTTCATCTCACGAACGATCCCATCTGGAACCCACTGCGGCAACGA
Organism: Tricholoma sp. MG99; assembly: GCA_003521275.1. Taxonomy (NCBI): domain Eukaryota; kingdom Fungi; phylum Basidiomycota; class Agaricomycetes; order Agaricales; family Tricholomataceae; genus Tricholoma; species Tricholoma sp. MG99. The sequence goes on from QOVE01002980.1 coordinate 15,808, forward strand.
GCATGGTGAAACTCCGATGTCAGAGCCCTTTATGATGAATTTATCTGGTGATAAATCCACCGATAACTTCTCAAGCAGGCGATGGCAAAACGGGCAGCTTGGCCTAGAAACTCCAATGACATGCAAAGCACACTACGTCGTAAAATATCAAAGGGTGTAGAAGAGTAGAAAACAAACAGTACGCACCGCGAAGTCCACCCCCATCTTCTCAAGTATCGAAGGACGTCGCGTACTGACTCATTAAAAACATTAGATTTATCGCGCGCGCAGCAGATGAGGCAGGAAAGCAGAGCCTCGCAGTGTTCCACCCTAGAGAAACCGCGTTCCTTGATAATCTTGTCCCAATTTGCGATAAAGGTTGCGGCAGCATACGAGGGTATGAGCGCATCGGTCAACTCGATAATTACGAAACTACTAGCCGATTGCTTGGCCGCCGTGGCGGCCCCGCTACTGCGACGGGTGCCATCGCGGATATGCTTGATGAACTCCTCATTATGGGTATCCGTGGCAAGCTTCTTCAATTCGCTGTTCAGGCTGGCAACGATTTGCATAAACTCGCTCATGTCTGGACTCTCCTTTGTCCTCGTCTTGAACTCAAGCAGGGTGTCCTTGGCATTTATCACGGCCTTCTCCAACAACACTTTCAAATGTCTCCTCTCATCATTTTCCTTCGATCCTGCGGAAAAGACGGCATTCCCCAAGCCTGAGAGCGAATCGGAGTCTATCATCCTGTCGACTGTGTATCGTTTTACCAACAGGTGGGCTTTCTTGGCAAGCTCGGAGATCTCTTCGATGTTTGACGCTGTCTCCATGATGAAAGCCTGGACGTCAACACCGCGCAAAAGCTCCTCCAAGTCCCTTTTCAGGCTTTCGACGATGCCATCGAACAAGCCCATATCCGACCCACACTTCTGTAATCTACGTTTGGCATCCTGCAGTAAGGCACCTTTCTCCTTCGACTTCTCCAAAAACGTGATTATATCCTCGTTAGAGAGTTCGACAGAGGCTGACGCTCCTGCTCCTGATTTCGGGCTGTCAGGGAAGTCCTTTGACCGTAACAAGTCTTCCCAACTAAGTAGATGTCTGGTGACGGGCAGAGGAGGGAAAATTATGATGATTACCCCAGAGTAACCTGTAAAATGTGTGCCAACGACGTGACGGTGGAGGATGTCAATGGCATCGAAATGAGCTACCAGGAGCTTCAGGCAATTCATATATGACTCCCACAGTGGGATTTCGATCTCTTGGCCCCTATCGTTTTGACGGGTTTCGGCGTAAACGCCTTGCAGATCTGCATCAGGCTCCTCGCCATCACCACCACCACCTACTTTCTCTGGCCGCAGCAACTTCCCCGAGTGTTCAAGAACTCGCAAGTGGGCCTCGAGAGTGCGGCTCTGAACCAGGGCGTGCAGCCAACGTCCAAAACAAACGGCAGAAACTAAGACCCGGGCGAAAACCCCCGGGGTTGTTCCTGGCGCGGCATGCTTCGGGTTTCTATTTTTCTTTGGCTTTCTACGGCTTTGGGAAGACCCCCCTGAGTCGACAGCCTGCTTAACAGCCTCCCGTGTTGCCTGCAGGACATTCAGGGCTTTTCGGAAGTATAAAAGAAGGCGGCAAGAGCCAATGAAATTCGGCGGAGATTTCTGCGGTGTAAAGCTCGAACGGCTAGCCCAGGCCTGCTGCTCCTGTTCGTGCGAGCAAGGCAGCTAGTTTGCCTACAAAGTCGGGAAGCCGATTGATGTCGTGTAATATCTCACATAGATATACGTCTGATTTAGTATGCTTTTCTGGGTAAACATCGTTGCGGAACTTGAAAGATAGATCGCTACCATGGAAAGTCTCGATGAAGGGTGCGGAGAGTGGATCATCGAGTCGGCGTTCGATTTTCAGAGCACATGCAGCAGTGATATAGGTTTGGAAAAATGCGGGAACCTCAATTCGCCCATTGGCTCAAAAGTGTGAGTAATTCAATATCATTGATACAATTGCGGCGTGGTGGTCAAAGGGCCGGTCATCCCTAAAGTGAGATGAGACAGATTTGGCTTAAATTCTTTGACCTGGACATACGAATCGAATGTGGCATAACAATTGGGTTCCCCAGACGGAAGTGAAGAAAGATCACCGTTAGCAGCAGCCACCAGTGCGGCCGTCCCCTCATCGTGAAGTGGGTTCACATCCCTCCGCTCAAGCTTCAGAGAGCCGTTCTCCGGGCCATCGTCAAGGCGACGATTCCCTGTAGTCCAGATCTCCCAAGGTTCCGACTTGTTATTAGGTTGAGAAGGTTCCTGCTGCGGCGAAACGTTATCGTTATAAGAGTGAGCATACGCAATGACCTGTAAAGGCTGTCCTTGCGCAGACACCCGGCTAAGTGGCACAACGGCCACGACTTCGTGTTTCCGGACAAGCACAGTAGCAAGGGCAGAAAGTATTCGTACTTCTTGTCGTTCTCGCGAAGATGTCCCTCGGAGGGCTGAGCTCTTATTCCGGGTCTGAGTCGGCAATCCAAACCCTTGTGCTAATAACATCGAAAGGAGGGATGAGGTTGTTCTGAAGGCATGTATACTTTGCGAGGTGTGCGAGTCGGGCTGGTTGTTGGGTTCGGGTTCGTTGGGTTTGGGCGCGTCGTCGGCGGGGAAGGTCGGGAAGGTTGTGCTAGTTCAGCCTGGTGTGCTGATAGATCGTTATCAGAACCGATCGATGACTCTGGCGGATACTAGTGGAAGTCCTTACTGGGTGATTTCAGGTCTGAAATCGTAGATCTCTGAGTCTGCATGCGGGAAGGCTGGGGCTTGTGGTCGTTGGCGAAGGGTGTGAAAGACAGCGTAGAGCTCAGGTGGGGGACTCGGAGGCCTGGTCCGACTTCGGTTCCGTAGAAGACATCGTATGTAGAGCTCGGGTACTTGAATGAGGCTGAGGAAGACCTCGAGTCGTTGCGTGTGGACGATTCCAAGTCCGAATTTAGGTCTTAGAACGAGCGCCTTTGATGGCGTTAGTGACTCCTTGAAGACCTTTGCGGAGCCTCTTCATCTTGGGCCTAAGGAGAGTACGAGTGAGAGTCAGCTGCCACGTGTCATCTAGCTTGTGACCTGAGCGGGATACAACCTAGTCGTGGAGTACATGTACGAGGACGAGACAACGGACATGGGCGATGACATTATTCCTGGCTCTACGTACGTATGGCGGCCGCGGACACAGACACAGGGAGCGGACAAAAATGATACTCACATCCAACCGAGTCTCTCCGCCATACGATAATCTACGTCCTTGAAATCGGAATGACCTACCTTGGACCTACTACCAAGCCTTTGGATCCGTACAGATTCCATTTGCCTATACGACTTCCTCACGTCTTTTTTAGATGAGCCTCAATTTTAGCACTCGAGAAGTCGAGTACCAAGCGCCGTGCTCATGGGACAACTGGGAAATGTGGAAGGCTCGACGAAAGGCGTTAAACCAACAACCTGAGGTTCAACATTCGTCCAAATCATACGGATGAGTCGATGACGGCTTCCGTTCCTAGTATGTACCGGCAGTTACCAAAACCAAATGGCCCCTTGATCCGTCCATTCTGCTTGATGGACGCTCTTCATCCTTCTAGGTCACTGTTGGATGTTGGATTGAAACATGATGATATTAGTCAGACTGGCAAACTCATTGATGTTGCCGTCCCGGGCCAGCATTGTTTTTCACCCAGGGACCATTCTGTTTCAAGTTCGTGTTCATTATACCACCTGACGGGACCTTACTATTCTTCGACCATGGAGGCTGGCTCAGCCGCAAATCTTTCCCCGTACTCAGCGGTGGTCTATGGCGGTCATGGTCCATCTCAGGTCCTGTAGAAGGGCCAAGATCATCTTCGGTCCACTCTTCACTGTTATAGGGGAGATAAGAGTGGTTCTACATAGGCCCGAAGTCATCCTAGGCGATCACTGTCTTGGCGGTTCAGATAAGTTTTCATTATAAGCTTTCCACAGGAGTGCCGAGCCAGCCCTTCAGTTCCGAGTCTGTGATTTCACTGGCACACGGCTCTGGATAGCCAAAGCAATTTGACAACTTCGGAGCCGTCTCAAGATCGACTACACCCCTATTATTGTCGATCCGGCCTCCTACACCACTGGCACGCCGTCAAGCAGATCATCTTATGTTACATGTACTTCCTGCAAGTGATCCTCCCAGTCTCGATAAAGTATAACATCCACTATCTACGGCTGGAGGTATACTGAATGATGGCTATCATGATGTTTTAGGATGTAGCCTTGGCTACCTAACCAGTCGCAATGCGTCGTTGCAACTTTGTTCGCGTCGATGTACCGTATAGTACACGCAAACAAGAGCTGCGCGCGCATTACTATTAGATAAATAAACTTGGCGATCGGTTAATTTACGTATAGACTTGGTACATTGGCTTGGTGAAACCAATGAGATTTAGTATTATAGGAGCTTGCTGGGTGTATCAGATGTTCCGAGCTTTAAACTTTGAAGATCTGAAGTTGTTAACAAGCACGTGCACACTTGGCAATGATTTGATCGCCAGCACTGCGTATTGACACTGCATTGACCATCATAACCAACCGACTGCGCTGTTGGGTGGGGAGTACAATAACCTCTGATAGGCCTTGTCTTCAGCTGGATACACGGCCTTGATGGGTGTTGCAGGTGCCACGTCACCGTGACCTGTTGTCATGGGCCTTTCTTGCTTGAATGTTTCTAGATCTATGATGCATTGAACATTTTTACCTAGAATCAGTCCGTTCAAACACAAGGTTAACTTTTCGATGTGAACCTCCTTCAGATCGCGGTCGTCTCCAGTCCAGCGCACCGATAGCCGAGAATGGATCGCTTGTTTCATTTATGAATCGCTTCTTTGATTCAACCTCTTGTGTTTTGTTTGACGTGGAAGCAACATAAAACTCCCTTATCCGACCTGGCTATATAATGACCTCTTTCTGGCCTATTGTTCAATAGCATTGCTTATCTTCTGGAAGTCGAGTGAGCAGTCTTTTGTTCTGTTCCATGTTCGTGTTCTGATTCTATTAGCTTCTAGGGCTGAACACTGACCGAACAATTTACAGCCACGTAAACAAGAGGTTAGTTCTGATTGCACCCGTTCCTGTCGATGTATGTGGCTAAATTACTTCAAGTTGTGTTAGATATCATGAATAGGTCGCATACACGTCCCGCATGCCATTTCGAATACAACCCGTGTCCTCTCGCATATCAATCAATCGAACGTTGCACATTGCCCCACGAATCTCGGAGGCGGGCAGTGAGCAGTCTCTTTCGACGCTGGTCGGCTCATGTCAAACCACCTGCCATTGACCGCTGGGCTGATGTTAGCCCATCAGGGAGTCGTCCGTTCTCTCAATATAAACCTCCCATGGTCCAGGTTGAGGCTGTGACGTATACACCGCCATCTTACTCCTGCGGCAGAGACCAGAACAACACGACACACACTGCTTTCGCTGAATCACAAGATGAACCTAGCTCTCCGACTTTTCCTGCCGATGTCACGCACGCACCACGGCTTTCATCTGTGCCACTGCCATCCGTCCCATGGTCCGTACCTCTTCTATGGACGACCTTCGATCACTTAGAGCTTACTTGTCCAATCAACGCAAACGAATGCCTTCTCATACTTCAAGATTGCTCCCAGCTGACTAGTCTTAAGTTGACCTTGGCTGAAGTCGAGAGGTACCCCCTACCGATGGTATCCTCTTCTGTTGAGGCGCGTTCCCTGCGTTCCCTGACACTCAAATCACACTGTGCGACTGGGTCGCTATTCCGATCTCTGAAGCTGCCACAGCTGGCATTATTGGATCTCACGTTGGCCTCGCTTGACGAGCCTCCAGCTGATATCGGACTGAAGTCTTTATTTTCCCGATCTGGATGCTCTATTCGAACCTTGTCCCTCACCAACGTCTTTCTGCTAGAGAGCGAGCTTATTTTTTGCCTCAGCACTGCAGCCTGCTCCGTGGAGAAGCTCCTGGTTCGAAATGACAGGAGTTGCACTGCTGGCATGATGAATGGGAGAACCATCTCCGGGGATACACTGGAGTGTCTTACCAGGACGGGATCGCTTACAAGACCTCGATTCTACAAGTTGAACACGCTGCAGTTGTCACCTTGCGCATCCACGGATGGTCGCTTGGCTGAAATGTTGGCCTCACGGCTCCCCACTG
>QOVE01002986.1:4332-21906 GCA_003521275.1 Tricholoma sp. MG99
AACATCATCTTAGGTACGTTCCTCCTCTCATCGCGTTCATTCTACAGAGACTTCGAAATGCTGATTCGGTTATGTATAGAGGAGATACTGGAACTCCACCGTGGACAAGGACTCGAGCTGTATTGGCGGGATACATTCACTTGTCCGACGGAGGAAGAGTATTATTCTATGGTTAAGCAAAGTACGTAGGACGGCTTACTCTTTGGTCTCGAAATAAAGTGCTAATGTAAGATGAACAGAGACTGGAGGTCTCTTCCGCCTTGGTGTTCGCCTGCTAGCAGCATGCTCCACAACAGACGCAGGGGACTGTACCGAGCTTGTCAACCACTTCTCTGTATTCTTTCAAGTTAGGGATGACCTTATGAATCTCGATAGCGGAGATGTGCGTTACTTCATTCGCTCTACTTCGCTGTACGAGACTTAATTCTGGTGTTCACATAGTATGCGATCAAAAAAGGATTTGCAGAAGATATCACGGAAGGCAAATTCTCTTTCCCGGTGATACACAGCATTTCAGTTAATAAGTCTGAGCCACTTGTCATGAGTTCGTTTATACATCATTTCCTATGTTCAATGACCTAACTTTACTGAGCAGATATATTGGCACAACACACGCAAGACGTCGAGCTCAAACTCTCGCTAGTCACGTACATGCGCAACACCACTAAATCTCTAGAATATTCACGCGACGTGGTGAGGAACGTTGAGCAAACAATCATCAAGGAGATTGAAGCAATGGGGGGAAACGAACGATTAATGGAGATTGTTGGGCTGCTGCATATCGACTGATTAATTAGCTGGGTGCACGAATAATGTATAATTACTACTTGCAGATTATTATTATAGAGCATAATTTTGTATCCTTGCTACTCCAGCGCTTCTGCAGCTGGGTTTTGTACACGCAACGACTTGTGTTGTCTCAGGTTCAGTGGAGTGGGCCACTGTATCCGCTATTCCTGTTCAACCCATCAGTTCAATTGTATTTGTACGTTATGCGGAGTCCCAAGGAAGGTTGTCTAGTAGTTTCGATTTACACGGGGTAGAACTGCAGAAGGATTCTCATCCATAAACATGATCTCTCTGCTGATCTCTCTGCTGTTTCAGAGCGCGCTCGGACTGATAGGTCTCTCCTCTGGAAATCACGTAAGACTCATAACTGTGACGTCAAACCATGAAGGATTTATGTAGGACATGTCTAGACGTATCATGATTGCATCTAATGTATGCTGTCTTTCGGTGCCAGTGCCAGTGGCGCCTGCCGAGGCCCGATACTAGTATGCCTTAAGTATCTCCTCGAGGTCTGAGCAAGGTCAGATATATAGGATCGTGTAGGCGGAGAGTGATATCGATAGTAGGTCAAACGCAATGAGTTCCGACGAAGCCTCAACACAAACCAGAAAAGGCGAGCGTGTCAGCATGAGTCCCAATAAAATCTCAATGTGAGTGGCATTCAAGTTTCGACATCTAACGTTTAACCAACATCCATCCCCGCATCGACTATACTACTGCTGTGTATTTTATTGCTGTGTCACAATCTCTAGGTCGTTTCGTACTTTACATCACGGCTATTCATGACTACAACCTAAAATGATGCTGGGGACGAATCTATAAATTTACAGAATTGAGATGTTCCAAACACGTGTATAGTCTTGCCATTTCCCAATCAGTTTGCTCGCCTGATTATCAAAGGCAACTGCGCCCCCTTCTCGAACTCCCCCTCAATCATCGGACACGTAGCCATGCAGTTCGCTGTGCGACAACAGTCAGCAGCCCAGTCATTTGATAACAAAAAATAGGACGAACCGCGTATGATCTTGGGTGAGGGTTGAGGAAACGAAAACTCATATCTGTCGATGAGCTCCGCAAGGAGGTTTTGAAGTTGGAGGATCGCAAAGCGCCAGCCTGTCGGATGTAACTGTGTTATATCACAAAGGCGACGGAGCGAGGGGAGGGAAACATACCGATGCAGCCTTTTGTGCCAGCAGAGAACGACATCCTACATTATCGTCAGATTACACAGAGAGAGAGAGAGAGCAATCGAAGAACACGCACAAATTGGCATACATTCCCAAACCACTGTTTTTCTCGGTCCTGTCTTCCAGCCACCGGTATGGATTAAAAATATCCGCGTCATCACCCCACACATTCGGGTTCCTGCCATCAATTAAATGGCCTGGTGACTGGGCAAATATACCGTGACGTAACTCACACATTGAAAGCAGCCACACTCGTATATAACTTTGTGCCCTTTGGAATAGGGAGCTTATCGACGACCTTGCCCGATTTGAGCGTGATGGGCTGGGAGAGCGGGAGGACGTCGTCTTGCAATGCTTCTTTGAAGAGCGTTTGGATCACGGGATCAAGGCGAAGAGTTTCCTGTCATTGACATCAGCATTCAAGTTGTTTCGTAGAACGAGGAGAGGGGAAAGACCTTGATTACGGCGTTCAAGAATGGCATCCCATGCAGATCCTGCGCTGAAAATTCGCGTGCGCCGAGCTTCTCGCGCGTCGCGCGGACCTCTTTTCGTAGCTCGGCTTGGTATTGAGGACGGAGACAGATTTCGTAGAAGATCCAAGCGATGGTATTTGCGGAGGTTTCCTGACCTGCCAGGAGAAGGAATCTTTATTTAAGCAGTCACGATCAATTCCTGGAGTCGGGATAAGAGGGAATGTCTGCTGACCGGAGCTCCGACACAATCTCCTCATCCGTCAACCTCTCACTTGGGTCTTCGCTCATCCCAGCCTTGAGGATTATACTCAAAATATCCCTCCCCTGGCTCAAGTCTGGCATCGCTTTCCTCTCTTGAATGATCTCAAGCAGGTACTGCCTACTCATCCTGTTCGTATTCCTCACATGCTCAAATATGGGGAGTGGACTCTTGTTCAATATCCATTTCACCAGCGAGAGGGGGATGTACTGGAAGAGGGACAGACAGGCCAGCTGACCGGCAGTTGGAGAGCCGAATGTTTCAAGGATAACCGAGGGCATTGCACGCGCAAGTGGCGTGGGTGTGTTGTCGATCCCCCCAAAGTTATAGTCGAAGGCTACTTCACCGAAGGCATCGAGTGCGGCTTTGGAAAACCAGCCGGAGACGTTGAGGGTCGTTGTGCTATCTGTCAAGAGGATACTATCCCACTTTTCGCAGAGCTGTGCAAAAAATAAGAAGAGCGATATTTACAGGAGAGAGTCGACTGACCCGTTGAGTAATCGAGTTGAATACCGGCAACAGTGCCCTGGTCTCAGGGACGCCAAAGGCAGGCCGAATGCCTTTCCTATGTCGTTTATGTACATCGCCTGTTTTCCCTCGTTATCAGCACATCTATTTTGGGGGGAAAAGGCGCTACTTACCCTCAGCACTTCCGATACTGTCCCCCGCCAACAAACTAGCCATTGCATACCACTCTGGCGCCCTGATGTATTGATCGGAACACTCAGATTGGAAGATATGGCGCATAGCACTGAAATCCGAGACCAGAATTGCTTCGCCCTGGTAGTCATCGAAACATCAGTAACCGCTGGACAACCGAGTGTGTGTACTCACAGTGAAGATTTGGGGATGTAGGCGCATCACAGTTCCAAACACATTCTGCCATTGTGCTGTCACACTTGAATCCTCGAAGATATCAATGATGTTTCCTGAAAAGCTTTCGGTCAGCCTTGCCGTCTGCAAGATGTACAAGCCGAAGGACAGACCTGCTAAGAAAGACTTGGACTCGGGACCTCTCAAGTCCTTCAAGCTTACTCGCGTGAGCCGACGGTAGCAGTATCCAGTCGCAAGAAGAATTGCACCGGCCGTTAAGACGATGTTAGACGTAGGCACTTGGACTCGGATCGTGTCGTTTAGGTTGAACAAAGAGTCGAGCATTGTCGTGAGCACTGAACTACGACGGACGGAGAAGATAGAGGCTTGATAACAGGGCGATTGTTTAGGCTCTTGTGTTGGATGTGATGCCTAACTGGCATCGTTGTCGGAGAGGAAGGTCAAGGGACTCTGTTGTCCAAAGTCCGTGATGCTTAACATCTTTTGTAACTTCCCCAGCAACGGCCCGTTGATTCCGAATCAGCTATCCCCATGCTATAAAAGGAAACAAACAAATCGCGACTGTTAGTGATGCAAATCGGGTTTTCATATTCAAAGGATCGGCGGGTTCGCCCACTGGCACATTGTGGGCGCTGATTTCCCCGCAAGCCACTACGGTTTACATGTAGAGTGTTTCACCAGGTGATAGACATCACAATGGTCAGAGTGAGATATGCTTGATCCGTGCGTAGCACCAGTAGAAATAACTCGAAGCGACTGAACCAGCGAATGACAAAGCGGACGGGACGCTTTCCGTCAATGATCGAGATCTGTTTTGCCGGCCACAACGGGTAATCAATGTGCCTTATTCGTAAATGCCCATCTGCCACGAAGCGGAAGCTATTGTTCAGGCAACTTAATGACTCAGGTGCGCGCAACCATATTAATTCGTCCCTCGCACAGCCTTGACATGGACAGTGGTGGACAGTGACAGGAGTTTGCCGGACCGGCCCATCAGCCTGAATGCAATTATGTACAGAAAGGTTTCATTTTTAGATGCTATGATGTATGATCTTCTACTTCGCATTCATATCTAATGATAAAAGTAGATAGTAATGGATAAATCTTGAGGAGCACTAGTCAAGTTGAGGGCAGGCGTCGCAAGAGGGTCAATGCCACAGCTGTGATGAGATGTGGAGCATCACGGATTGAAATATAATGATAACTAGCTGCGACTCGGAATACACCCTCTTTTGAAGATGTGTGTAATGGGTAGGCACATTCCAGCTGAATTCAAAACGATAGGCCGCTCATGAAAAATTACACACATTGCGGGTTTTGAATTCTGGAGATCTCGCACCCTTTTCCAGCTAGCGTGAGAGGTCCGGCGGTAAGCGGCAGCATAATATAGTCTAATATAGTACGATTTTCGTTAAAATGTTCTCCGGGGATCAGAAACTTGACCTCCGCAATGTGTGTGATTTTTCGGGAGTGGCCTATCGTTTTGAATTCAGCTGTCATATTGTACCTTGCCGACGGAGTGACATGATTTGGAACGACCGCAACACGCAACAGTCAGATCGACTATCACAACAAAAATAAAGATTGTCTATCATCTGCCTGAGCTAAGTACGACCAACACCTACAAAGCTAGTACGTGTCCCAGGCTAACAATGCACCAATGCACCAATGCGCCCATCCCATTTTGATGCGAATTTTTGACGCCACTGTGATGTTGCCGAGAAGTCCGGCTCTCAATTAAAAACTTCCGTGGAACCGAAACTTAACCCCCGAAATGCCAGGATTTATCATTCTGATAGAGTACTTCACCAATCCCGGTCAAAGTGGAACGGAACCTAAAAAGGCACTTTGAAAGGTTAATTAGTGGGGAGCTTGCGACTCCAGGCCGCCAAGGTCGTTTCGTTTTGTCTTCGCGTTTTTAAGGAATTTCTCGGTCCTGTCTCACACCGTTTTATACGTGGCGAGACTTCATCAACATACTCACGTAATAACCTCGGCAATGTATGAATTCGACCGCGCCGCCAGCGAAAAACAAGGTTTGACCCGGTATGCTGAAGTACGGCTAATATTAGCTGTAACAGCTAATCAATGATTATCAATCTGTTACTCAATAATTAATAGGCTGTCACTGGAGGTTCGCGTCACCCAGATCTGACTCGATATCCCCTCCCTGTACAGTCTGAGTGGATGACTTTCCGTAGGATTTAGAAAGCCAGATTATTTTCTAAACAATAAAACGGGGTGCCAGGTCAGAGTACGAATTGAGAGATCCATGTTCAGATGGGAATGCAGCCGAAGACGAGGAAGCAAGCCGAAGACAGGATTTTGCTGGATTTGGGTGAGGTTGACATCGCCTAGATATCGGACAATGAAAAAAGGGTTAGAAAACAGGTTATAGCTGGAAGCGGGGTTCGGACCCCCATCTTAATTTAAAGTTTACAACGCCTTCGGAGCACGAAATACTTTCCGGGGGTCTCAGGGAACTTTCGCGTATCATACATCATGCATCAGCTCGGCAAAGGCGATTTAAAACAAAATCTAGTTCTCTAAATCCTACGGGAAGTCATCCAGTGTTACATGTACTTAAAATAAGTATTTATCACGTGCAGATTTTTTGGCAGGGAAAACTTTACATAATCGCAGCATCGATATCGGCGATTACTGTCAACTTGAAGCTTGAAGCTTAGTTGGCAAGCTCGAGGGTTTCACCGCGTTAGTATTGACTTCTGAGCTTCGGAGTCGCTTCCGAGTGCTCAGCACTGCCTAACACTTCATCAGTCCTTCATCGGCTAACCATGCTGTCCATGACCTGGATACTTCCATGAAATCAAAATAGAATTCCACCCTGGTCGGCAACGAGTCTCTTCTGCTCGCACTGTCAAAGTTCTAATCGATTCTCGTTTCGTCATGATTATCCCCTGGTTCCTGTGCTGCCCCCTCTCCGTTTGTAGCCGACTCGGAGTCTGATCTCAGGAGAGCCAAGTCAGTCCTTGGTACCCGCATGGACGCTGGTCGTAGTGCCTTGTGCCTCAGGCCTCAGCAATATGACCCTTGCCAATGGAGTCGGTACTGCCATAAGCGTGTAAGAATGTGGGCTGTTTTCCAGCTACACTCAATACGATAGGGTGAGAACCTTAGTTGATTTCATCGATCTATATCACTTGATTTGTCTCACACATTTAGAAATGTAGTTCACATATCCAACCTCCGTGCACTGGTTGCATCCGGAGTTTTGATCAGGCTAATGATCACCGATTTCGGATGCGTACGTCACGACAGGCCAGGCCTTATATTTAATGGGACGAGCAGGAGATGTATTATCGTCAAGCGGCATGTTTTCTTCTCTGGTTTTCTCGTCGTTTCTGCTCGCTCTTCTTTGGCCAAGTGCGCTGGCTGCTCTATATCAGAGCGCCAGTCAACTCTCAAAATTAGAATACGATTATGTGATTGTAGGAGGTCTGTCTCATTGTTTATTTGACTTATATATCTGTTCTCTGACTATTATTTCTATAGGTGGCGCCGCAGGCTGCGTACTTGCAAGTAGGCTCACGGAGAATCCGGACGTCACGGTTCTTCTGATAGAAGCCGGTCCAACGTACATCAATTTACACCAGTGTGCTTGACTCCAAGAGCTAACTAGGATTGACAGCAATGAAGGCGTTGAAAACATAGCTATTCCTTACCAGAATCCCTCACTGCAATACCCTGGCAGTCCTTACATTTGGAATTTCACTACTGTACCGCAACGGGGACTTTATAACCGAACCGTGCCTTATCTTAGAGGTTATGTTCTCGGTGGATCGACATCAATAAGTAGGTGCTAGGTCAATTTTCAGTTTTATGAATCAATGACGAGACGAAAACAAGATGGAATGACATACACGCGTGGATATCCTGCGGAGTATGACAAATTTGCTGCTTCCGTTGGAGACAAGGGCTTCACATGGAAAAACCTGCAACCTTATATACGCAGAGTATGCACGTCGTCCTCTTCTCACGATGGGACCTGACCTTTCCTTCTAGAATGAGGCGTTTCAACTGTCAACTACAGTGAACATTACCGGAAGGTTCAATCCTGCTGTCCATAATTATAACGGATCTGTCGGAGTTTCAGTCCACATGGTTCCAGAATGGATCTACCAGCCCATTCTGGACGCTGCCAGCGAGACCGGTGGAAATTACCAATACAACGAGGACTACAACACGGGTTCCATGCTGGGTATTGGTTGGCAGCAGAGCACAATCAGAGGTGGTGTGCGTGATAGCGCCGCAACTGCTTATATCAACAGCCAGTCTTCCGTAAGACCAAACCTTGACGTCGTAGTCAACACTATGGTTTCCCGCGTCCTCGCTAAGGACGGAACATCACCGCCGCAGTTCACATCCGCCGAATTCTCCGGCGGTTCAAATGGTGAGTTATGCTGTATGCTTCTGGCTTGTACTTATGATTTTTTCTAGGTACTCTTCAGGCAGTCGCTCGCAAGGAAGTCATTGTTAGCTGCGGAACATTGTCTACCCCTCCCTTGTTAATGCGGAGTGGCCTCGGCCCTGAAGACCAGCTCAAGGCTGCTGGTATCAAACCTGTCCTCGTCATGCCCCAGGTTGGCCAGAGTAACCATGCCTGCTTTGTCCGGTTAATCACAGATCTAATTGCATTACATTCAGATCTCATCGACCACATTGAAATTGCGCTCCCATGGCTCGTAAACACCACCCAGACGGATGATACAATCACACGCAACGCGACTCTCATGCAAGAGCTATTAGACCAATGGAACAAGGATCATTCTGGGCGACTCTCAACGGTTTCTAATAGCCACATCAAGTTTTCGCGTATCCCTGATAACTCCACTATTTACCGTACCGTTCGGGATCCCACCGCTGGCCCAGAAGGCCCTCATTATGAGCAGCTCATAAATGTTCGTTCTTATCTTCATGTCTTCTATTCTAGCCTGACATCTTTACAGAACAATTGGGTTTTCTATGGGACCATGCCAACCACAGGTAACTTTGTGTCTATCATCCACTTCATGAATTCCCCCATATCTCGTGAGTCACCATATATCTTGTTGCAGTCAACGTTCTGATTAGCTGTATAACAGATGGTTCTGTTCGTCTCAACATTACCGACCCGATGGGGAGTCCTTTAATTGATCCTGGCTATCTCAATGAAGAATTCGACGTGTTCGTCCTGAGAACCGCTGTGCGCGAGTCTATTGGCTACATGCGCGCACCTGCCTGGCAGAAGTTTAACGCCACCCCTGCCTTTGACATGTCCGTTGTACAGAATGATACCGCTCTCGATGCCTATATAAGAAACAACGTCGGTGGAGGCGTTCATTGCATTGGAACCTCCCGCATGGTTTCTGCTAACAGTAACGATGGGGTCGTCGGCCCTGATTTCAAAGTCAAAGGGGTCAAAGGACTTAGGATCGTGGATTCCTCTGTCATTCCGTTCATTCCAAGTGCGCATATAATGGCCACAACTTACATTCTTGCCGAAAGGGCTGCCGATGTTATCAAGGCAAGCTAAATTATTCACGCGTTTTTACTCTTTTCGTTGTGTCTCAACCTATTTATGTACTTTATCACTTATTACATATTTACTACGCTCTGTTTGTTGTTCCAGGCTTATTCTAATGTAATCTTGGTCTCATTTATTGTCGCTTCTCTGTACTCATTCTGAACCTTATAGCAAGTAGTAAGTATTGGATATCGGAGTGTGACTTAGTATATTGCCTCGGGGTTTGAAAATAAACCTTCGGCTTGAACGGCTAGAGCAGAGATCTCATTTTCTCAATATGATCATACTTAAATGATGTCAGTGTAGTGATCGAATATATGTAATTTCTGATTTTTCTTGCTCGTCACAGTTGGCTCTCTATGCGCTCGCTGCTGATCTGCTCAGGAAACTACTTGTGCACAGTGAAGCTGCAGAAGTTCCATCGCCTCCAGTTCAGTGATTGGATGCTTCCTTCCTACGAGAGAAATGTCCATCTCTTCGTGAACACCAGCTAATCAAAGACATAGCTCAGTGACAATGGGAAGGAAGGTGACTAACAGGAAGGATGGTCCTGGATAGATCTTGCCTTAAGGCCTTAAAATCCACCGTATCTGCCACATTTACAGGCAGAAGAGTGCGTTTTTGCTTTCTTGCTCGGTACTCATCCCAGTGGAGCAGCCTTATTATCATGATTCAACTTTGGCGGCCGAGGCTTGTTTCTCAACGCACCCACATCCGTTACACCCACAGAGAATCAAGTGCTACAGATAAAGTCGAAATGTTTATACTGTTACCCCTCCATGTCCTGAGGAACTCGGACATGCCGTGCGGAGCAGCGGCCCTCACAGCGCAAAAGTCACTGGACTGCGGAAGTGTGGCCTCACGCATGCTGGTGTAAATCCCGGGGCTCTCCAGAATAAGCTACTACAGCACATTCAAGTGTACGAAGAGGAAGCATAGCATTGACTCGAGCTCAACACCCGGCCAGGATAACTCGGAATATTATGAACGATTAATATTGTCTTCAAAATCATGGTAGAGTTTGGTATCGAGACTGTAGTATTATATATGATCGAGAGTTGTTAGCGCGATATCGCACCACCAGTCCCAACTTTAGAGGACAGCAGAGGTGTCGGGAACGGACACGAACAACAGAACTGAGTCTGGATGCTCACGCGCTGTAGACAAAGTGAGCTGCTTTTCACTTGCTTTCCTTTTCCATAAACCCACTGCACTCCTTGTGTAGATTCTGTAGAACACAGACACTCGCTGTAAAGGTACTTCATAATTTTCTCTGGGTGGCATGCATGTATTCTCTGTATTCTTGCTACGGGCTTTCAGAAGATCACGAATTCGTTATAATCAATAAGGGTGGACCACTGGATGATCTACCGCTTGGGACTATTTTCTAAGAGTGAGAACAACAGGGAGCTTCCCTTTTGCCAGGGTTGTGTCGTCTTTCAGCTCATCATACCAAGTATCAGGATTATACCCCTTTGCAAACTCCATGTCAAACTTCTGGACAGTCCTAGCAATCATAACACGGATGCTTCTCAGAGCAAGATGCTTTCCGATGCAATGGGCAGGACCAAAGCTGAAAGGCTGCATGATGGAAGATGACTGACGAACAATCACGTTGAAATCCAGAAATGCAGACTTACCATGTATGCATTTGAATCCATGAAGACAGCATATTGACCCTTGGGTGTCGTCCACCGTTCAGGCCGGAAAGTATCGGGATCGGGCTGGAAATACTTGGGATCCCGATGGTAGACATAGATCGGGAGCGATATCTCAGTCCCCTCGGGAACAAATTGTCCTCCGACCATCTTCCCGCCGCTTCCTTTGTTCGGCGTTCTGGCTAACTGAGATGGCACTGCGGGAAACATCCGAAGTGTTTCGTTTCTAGGTGGCAGTATTCATTACTAAAGGTAGCTATGCAGAGAGCAAAACGTACATCACAGCATTGAGATATGGCATGCTGGATAACTTGAGGGGGTCCTTCGGATCTTCATGACGGTCGAAGTGCTGGTCTATTTCATCAATGAGTTTATGCAGAATACGACGGTCGACCATGAGAGCATGAAGGGAACATGCCATGATGCTATAAAACTAATCAGCGGCAGCTTACTTCCTGTGAGACGTCACTTACACGGCAGTAGTATCGGCGCCAGCAACAATTCCTACCATGGCATCGGTCACAATCGATGGTAGATGGCTCTTCTCGACCCTGGTCTCCGCCTCGTTAGACTGATGAGGTAAATCTCCGTGGTCAAACAGAAGAATAGCCGGCCAGACTTACGACGTGGTGAAATAGGTCCCTAGTGACAGGGCCTGTTCTGCTACGCCTAATCTCAAGTCTATCAAGAACAAAAGTTTCGAATCTTTTGAGACCTTCGGACACTGGGAGATATGGAAGCATGTTCGCCATGTAAGACAAGTACTCTATCACTGTTACCAGACTATCCAACTCATAGTCAAGTCATGATTCCATTATAAGAGCTCGACACTTACGTCATAGTGTCTCTAATGAACTTCCAGTATCCTCCTTTATCGCCTTCACGAAGCATATCAAACCCACCACCAAACATGAGATCACCCATAAAATCATAGCTGTATACGTCAGTCTCGTAGTGAGACTAGGGCTATAGAGCGATGGACGAACGTGAAGTAACCCAACCACATTGCTACATCAACGACTCCCTCTTGCTTCCCAATGCTCTCGATGAATGTGTCCGAACGGTTATTGATATATCGGTCATATTCTTTCAAAACTGGTCCAGTGAACGCTTGGTTCCAAATCTTCCTCTTGGCCGCGTGTTGCTCTACAGATAGTGCGAGGGACGTAATGATGGACGCTGGAACATGGTCCGGCTCGGTCGATCGATAGAGCATGTCCCTCAGCATGTGCGGTGTGCCAAGACACTCTTTGATAGCGCCGACATGGACAATGGATATAGCATTAGGACCTACATGACAACCGACTGTTGGAAAGAGAGGTCGAAAAGGGCAGCATTCACTCACCGATTCGAACATGACTGCCATACTTTCTGTGCAATTTTCTCAGATACAAGTGCCTCTTGCCGGTAGATGCAACATATGCCATTCGGAGAAATGTTACCCTGTTGATAAGTGGGCCCGGATAGCTTGCAAGAGGATGAAACGGCGACAGGCGGTAAAGGACCAACGAGCTGAGGAGAGTCGGCACGAAGACTGCATACATTCGCAGGACAGAATAAAGGACGGAAACGTTTTCGAGGAACGATAGTGTGATGGATGCAAACAGCGGAATGCATATCAAGAGAATTGCCCAGATTCCTACTCCACGGCGAGCGGAGGTGAGTCGATTGAAGACTAGATGGGCCAATAAGCCAACTCCTATAGCAACGGCCGTTGGACGATCTAGATGTACATTGCAAAGTATTCTCTTAACAAGCGCAAGAGGGCGGTCATGTTTGAAGCAGACACTCACCAGAATAAAGCGCCATAACGTGGACAGAGAGGACAGAGGCGTCATTCTATCCAAGCTTCCCATTTGTATATTGGTTCTGGTGATGGTTAACAGCTTATCAACCTGAAAGTTCAACGTTCAGAAATCGGGGTTCGGTACACGTCTCGTGAGTAAGGGTAGTCTTGAGCTAGACTCGGATTACATGTGATCAACAATTACGTCTACTTATGTAACGTCACTTACGGCCTGGGTAACTCCTCGCAATCAGCATCAGATTTCATCTAGCCTATGCAATACCACAAGCATGCCTGTGAAGATCAGCACCATAACTCTCGTGAGTACTAGTGCTTCAACGCAATTTCCTCTTTGAGTTTACCCGAATACGATGGTCGACCATGAGAGCATGGAAGTAACATCCCATGATGCTATAAAACTGATGAGTGGCAGCCCGGGAGTCCTGTGAGACCTACACAGTAATGGTATCGGCGCCAGCCACAATGCCTACCATAACATCGGTCATAATCGATGGCAGATGGCTCTTCTCGACCTTGGTCGCCTCGTTAGACTAACCCGTTCTAAGCCTAATCTCGAGTCTATGAACAAAACTTTCCAGCCGTTTGTAACTTTCCGACGCCGGGAGAAAAGGAAGCACGTAACGACGTTCGCCATGTACGACAAACACTCCGGTCACTGTCGCCAAGCTATTTAACTCATAATTGAGTCACGATTCCATGATAAGAGTTTGACATTCACCTCATAGCATCTCTAATGAGCTTCCAGTATCCTCCTTTATCGCCTTCACGAAGCATATCGAACCCACCACCAAACATGAGATCACCCATAAAATCGTAGCTGTATATGACTGTAACGTTAGTCTCATAATAATACTACAGCCATAGAGCAATGCATGTACAGTGATGTTTTACCAACCTAACGTACACTCGTCAAATCCATCTTCGCGATGTCTCCTGCGGAACCGACATACTCGTTCACTACCTTTGAGTCCAACAATGCCAAATTGCCCTGAGGCTCCGCTTCTAGGCGACACTTCTGTTCGTCATCAGGCGATGCAATGGCGTAAATATACCTGGGTGTCTGCCGCTCCGGCTGTGAGGCAGGGTCCGGTTCGTTCTTTGTCGAACTACGGAGTTTAGCACGATAGCCCTCAACAACCGTTGTGGATTCCTCTCGTCTTAAGACAGCCTCCAACAGATGAATTACATCGTCCTGTACATTTGGGTATTTCACTGGTGCATAATGTTTTCTCGTTCCAGCGCTCTATAGGGGTGATGATAAAGATTCGTCACTACAATGAGAAGTGAAGGAACTAAGACGTACTACTATCGTGGAAAAGAACTTGGGCTTAACTGAATAAATGGCCTCCAGCCAAGTCTTTGTGTCGAGGTTCCGTTTGGTTTTGCATTGCAATATAAGAAGAATCAACTCCTGTGTCTCTTTGTCTTGGAGAAAACAGATCAGGTCTGGGCCCATATGGTTATCTGGAAGAAGGAAAGGCTTTCCCTTCGGGTCATTTAAGAATTCAAGGGCATCAGCAGGGGACTGGGCCTTGAAACCAAAGCGATCGGAACTGCCTGTGCTCCAGGATGCTTCAGAGGATGACGTTAAACCATCGGACCTTCGTGTCAGGGAGACCAAGGTAAACTCTCTCGACCCCAGGGATGACTTGGCGGCGAAATGGAAGACATCATCTAAACGGGTAAACTTGCCACCAAAATTCTCCATGAGCAACAATGTTATCACCTCTTCATATGTAATCCCAAATGACGATTTGTCAGGGGCAGTGCGCATTGCATTTGTAATCCATCTGTTTCTCTGTGTCCATGGTCGCTGCTCGAAAATCGTACTAAGGGATAAAATTGTCAATGGTTCGGCGATGTGCACAGGGTAGTTGAGTTTGGGGCCAGATGTCCGACCAGCCACAACCGCCAGGTGACCTACACCTCGTGAGATCATGCCTTGCATATGGTCCTCGATTTGAGAGGGCTGGCTCCTAATTACCCATCGCATGAGGGCATTAACGAGCGCGTATATCAATCCTACTCTGGCCAAAGGGTTAATAATCACGACTGACTGACAGCATCTTACTCACTTTCATTCTCGAAAAGACGATTGACTTGAATGAGCGGCCCATAACGATTCATGACGTCTTCAAGGTCTTGAGGAATGGGGTCTTCTTCATCCTCCAGATCGATGGCATCGGTGATCGTGAACCCGGTCAAGTACTTGGCGAAAGCAGTGAGGATGCGGTGACAGGGAGAATTTTCCGAATAAAGCAAGAGCTCGATAAGGCTCGCCGTAAGGCGGTAACTATGATTTTACGCTTCAGCAATAGATCGGGCTTCCAACACTGTAGACGCACCGTCCAGCAAACCAACGCTGTATACGTTGCAGCAAACGCTGATCGGAGACATTTGTATCGGACAATGAGAGAAACCTGTTGACATAGCTCGCCTGAGACTCTGCGTCTATGAAGGCTCCAGTACCAGTGAAGATTATCGGATGGTAACTTTTTCCCGTCAGTTTGGTGGAAATCGAGGTTATTGCGAACTCCACTATCTCCTTGGACAGTCCCGTCCCAGAGATGATGGTCCCGAAGAAGATGCCAATGCCCTGGATGTACCTATACAGTTCATGTAGTGCCGACCGCGTCTCTGATGGCATAGTGGTGGAGGGAAAACTTTTCTCTAGAAGTCTAGCAACTTCTTGCGCTTCGTCGATTACAATAAAAAATCGCTGAGGAGAAAGTTTCTTCTCATTAGCGAACTCGAGCGTCGTGGAGCTGATATAAGCCTGCATTTCCTCCGAGTGGGCGTCGTGGAGGCTGCGAACAACTTCGACAAAATGTCTGTGGTTGGGTGGATTTCTAAGCAAGGGGGCATAATCTGAAGGAAAACCCATCGCCGTCAAGCGGCTAAAACATCCACAGGGTGCGGAATACAATCCAAAATTTGTTTGAGGACGAAAATACGCGCACATAACAGCATCACAAATACACGGTCCGCGGCAGTTGCATTCTGGCTGAGGCATTCAGGACCTGTTCCCCAGTTCCAAGTACTTAGATCCTGTATTACTCTGATTGCCTCCTCAAAGTCGCCGGAGCCGCCGGACGGTGAGTCAAGTTTTCTTTGGCATGAAAAATAAAACCCCCAATTGTGGCAGAGACCGTCAAGCGCCAGGCGGGGTTTGCCCGAACCCGAGGTATTGAACAGGTGACTTGTAAAAAGAAGATTAAGTATTGTAGTTGAAAGCAGAGTTCAAATCACGTACACGGTATCACAGACAAACAGCTTTTTGGTCGTCTCCATGTCTATGTTTTTGCCGAGACCATGAAGGAGAAGATTTGGGTCCCTCGACAGCCTCACCCCGGAGACAGGAATTTTGTCGTTACGACTGTTGGAATCGAGGTATCCGTCCAACTTTCCCTGGGCTAAATATTCGAGATATTGCTTGAAGGGTTTGCATGCGGTGGCCATGCTAGTGGCCATTTGTTCTTTGTTCAGGCGTGGGGGTGATACTGCCAACGACGTGATGCGGGTACCGTTAAACATAGAAGCTACGGAACATACCCTTGGGTTGAGGATGAAGGGCATCCGTATGGATCTTTTTAAGGGTCTGCAGCTTGATGTCACTCGAACGGGATCGCCTGGAAACACGTTGATCTGTAATGACGCAGAGTACATGTGGAAGGATGGAGTGCACAGCGGCGAGCGAATAGCGTTTGGAAGGTGACAAAACGAATGAATATTTCAGTTACAAGGGGAAGCCATGTCGTCCAGTCAACGAGGGTAAGCGGATAGCACGTCAGATCGGTTTTGAGGAGGTGACGGCAAGTGAGGGGAAAGTGAATATGCCATGGAGATAATAATGTATTTTCGGGAAGACATAGCGGCGAGTGGCAGCGCGTGAAAGCCATGGAATGCATGAACGATCGGCGGAGATGGGGGTGGATGAGGGGTGGCACGGAAACCACGACAAGATTGAGAGTGGTAGACACAAAAGAGTAACGGGACAGGTTTTGGGGTGAATCTTATTAGCAACGCTCAACCACGGAGATTCGTTCTCACTCACTGGTAGCCGAGATCTTCAGTTATGTGGAGGTGCGTGGTGGGAGGTTGATCTGGCCAATATTCCAAGATGAACCTCCATGTCAACTTTTCGACGCCTTCACCAATCTCCTCGACTCTGAGGTAGCTAATAGAATTCTCATGAGTTTTAAGATCGATGTTGACCTATTAGGGTGCGGGAGTCAGTTAATGTCACTTCACATCGCGACTTGTCGATGGCGCTCACCTTCCACAGTTCCAAGGTGTGAGGACCAACATCCCTCAAGATATCCAGCCTCCTTTCCTTTTTAATCGCTTCCTTCAAATCCCCGATCACCCAATCGCGTCCTGAAAGACGATAGTATCGCCTTCGATAAGACAATGAAGCTTGCGAGAGCCGTCCTGGCTCAGTACTGGGGTATCAAGCATAGTAGTGGTGGTGGTGGTGGTTGGTGCCGAATGAAAAGTGGTAACGGGTGGAGGTAAATTCAGCAGCTACCTGCGCCGTGCGGAAGGCTGATGCCGTCAGCTTCAAGAATATACGTAGCCAGAGCCAGCAAAGCTTGGCAACGGCGCAGCAATTAGAAGAAGCGTTGCAGGGCTATGACAACGCTGCCCAATATCTGAGGTGACCGAACAAATGTGGGACTTTTTACATAATGATGAAGACGGAAGCCTGCAGTGGCCAGTAGACAGTAGCACACCACCCATCCTGTATCCCCTATTATAATTGCAAGTCTCAAATAAATGCTGTCCCTCCCAATTCATTGTAAAAAATCTGTGAACTCCTCACAGGCAGATATGGCTGAACCCGACAGCTTCCACCACTGGTTTGCTGCAATAAGTAGGGATAAGCTCGATTTTGAGTGCTAAGTAACTTATTCCCGGTTGATTTAAGGTGAACTGATTCAATTTAGGCTTAAATTAAGCTCAATTTAAGGAAATTCGGCTCACCATTAGTTTGATTTTAGGGCAACCGAGTTTGATTTAGGGCGGTCGAGCTCGATTTAAGCT
>QOVE01002993.1:0-45148 GCA_003521275.1 Tricholoma sp. MG99
GATGAATGAGGACGAGTAAGGGGGTGCAGCAGGAGGAAATGTTGCAGCATATGCAAAACCGACGAAGAAGAAGAGTATCGAACTGAGGTAGTAGCCTCCCATCTTACAAGGGTGTTGGGGGTTATGATACTAGAGGCCATCTTGGAGATTGATTTTTATAATCCGAATTGTTCCAGAAGGGGACCTGTCCATCTCGCCGTGAGATAGAAACGTCGTTGGAGAAGTCGCAGCAGTCATCCGCAGCACGATATACAGCTACATGCCAGTGGAGCGATGAAGCCTTTGAGTCACTCCTCGTAGAGTCGTAATTGCTAGATGCCAGCAAGGCTGCCAGTGAGCAAGCTGCAAGCATGACGGACACTACTAGGCAGCCTGAGTGGCTTCATCACCAATTTGCTGCTTCCTTGAGGTCTTCAAGTTGAAACTATGTTTGCAGCAGGTAACTGGATACAATTTTGCTTAGACTCGGGATTATCAAAGCTAGAATGATGAAACCATTAGTATTACATACGCGTGAGTAACGGCTGCGACTTCCACTGTGATCAACCGTAACAGCTGTCGGACTGACATTTGTGCTACATAGACTTCAGCATCGACGTCACGGCGCTTGAAGCAGTTACTTACTAGCTATACTTGAATAGTGTAAATGAGCTCAGATGTCGAAAATGGGTGTAAAATGCATCAGAGTCGGTGGACTGTGTGCCCAACCTTCGAGTGATTCTTGGGACGAGAAAATACATGAACACTGGCAGCACGGTCACCTGAGAGACATGAACTCCAGTTCCACAGCTTGCACAAGGGTATCCGCAGTTGATCCTGTCTTCAGAATCAGGCGTATGACGTGTGCATAGTATTAATTCCTCAGCTCCCATTGATGGCATACGTAGGGCGGACCCGCAAAAAAGCATCTGTCACGGTCTAGATGACACTCAAGTTCAAGTTGGAGTTTATTTCCAGCAGCCTGGGATTCCCAGTGTTCCATAGATTAGACACTCCAGAGAACTTGAACTTGTAGGTGACAAGAGCAGCGATTCAAGACAAAAAATCCGATTAGCAACGAAGACACGACGATTTTATAAGTCTGACTACGGCCAGAAAGAGCTTCGACCAGCAAAAGCTAGAAAAATGATTATTTTTTTTGTTGTCCCGGACACTAGACAGACGAATGCAGTGAAAGTAGAACATCGGTATGAGAAGACTGCGGCGGCCAGTCCGTAAATATGCATCAATGGTGGTTGTGTAATTATGTCGCATGACAGGCAATGGTGGAGCTGTGAAGAAGGGAGTTACAAGACTTCCAGCGTGGCGTCCACTACTCTTTGGGTTGTGAGCTCAAAAATGATCTACAAATTTGCCCTCAGCTAGCAAAGTCACTAGAAAATCCAGCTCTAACTGTATTGTAAAAACTCTGATTAATCAACAGTGAGCGCTTCCGAGTCGGCTCATCGACGTTAGAATTGAGAGTGTCATAATAAGATGATCTGAAAGTAATGAATGTATGACTGCATGTATTGTATGGATATTAGTACTGATTGCAGCTAAATCCTAAAAAGTGACAGAAATGAGAATTGGATGCTGGGTTCTCATCGACAGATAACAGGTATCGGGGCACGTATCCTGATTCCTCAGGGGTTGAAATTATCGAAGTAAGGGTGAACCAAAGCACGTTTGGCTAGTACAGAGTGAGTCTCAAGTTCGTGTATGGCCAATGTCACTTACCTGAGATACGCTTGGCAGAATCATATGTTAGAGTACGCTGGACAGAGGGTAGTGGTTAGCTCAATTATTCCACGCCACGACCTGTTAGCACTCAGGCCTATTCCAGTGCCTAGTGCCTATAAAGTGGCGTATGCAGACCCGGTTCTCGCTAGAGAAAAAGCCCATCGCGAAATAGAAATAAAATAGCCGCGTACCTTAAGGATATCAAGAGCCTGGTCATCCAAAGTCGTTACAACGCGCGCGAGGTCTTGAGAAGACCATTGTGGAAAAGTTGCCTTGTAATCCGGAAGCCCGCTGACACCAGGCCAGACCTCTTCGTTTGGCGTTCCAAGAATCCTATTAGCGTTCGTTAAGTGTCATAATAATAATTGGTTGATAATAAATTTACCTGAAAATCTTGAAAATCTGGTCGATCTCCGAGTCTCCTGGAAATAGCGGGGCACCCTGCATGGCCATTTCCGCAAGTATACACCCCACCGACCACATATCGATGGCGGTGGAGTAGTGTCGTGATCCAAGAAGAACCTCAGGTGCACGATACCACAGAGTCACAACCTAGGACAAAATATTTTATATCGGACTATACATCGGATATAAGCATACTGACCTCATGCGTGTATGTCCGCATAGGAATGCCGAATGCCCGAGCAAGGCCAAAGTCAGCCAACTTGAGGTTGTCCCGTTTGTCTATAAGGAGATTCTGTGGTTTAAGATCGCGATGCAGGATGCGATGCGAATGGCAGTAAAGAAGACCAGCGTTTAACTGGTATGTAAATTTCTGCAAGAATGTAATCAGCCGATGGCTGAAAAAGTTCACAATACCTTGCCACGATAGTCACGTGACAGACGCGTAGACGCGTCACAGGCCTGGGCAAACGCGGCGCGTAAATGACATACCTTGACGATATCAAGGCTGATCGGTGTTCGGTTTTGATTTCCGGTTTCCATGTATCGTTTCAGGTCGACGTCTAGGAATTCAAAAACCAGATATAATTTCTGATCTGCATGGACGATATCGAGGAGTCTGGATCAGTCCGGTCAACGAGCCTAGTCAGAAGAGAACGAGTAAACATGGATCAAAAAAAGATGCACACTTGACGATATTGTCGTCCTTCAACTCTTTGAGTAGACTAATCTCGCGAATAGCTGTACTCGGCACGCCTTCGTCTTCTGCTTCGAGCCGGATCTTCTTAAGCGCAACGATCTGATTGGTTCCAACATCACGGGCTTTGTAGACAACGCCATAAGTGCCTATCGATTTCCATAAAGCGGTCAATAAGCACAGACAGAGTCGTGCAAGATTATGCACCTTCTCCTGCAATCCA
The DNA here is from genome assembly GCA_003521275.1 of Tricholoma sp. MG99. NCBI lineage: Eukaryota > Fungi > Basidiomycota > Agaricomycetes > Agaricales > Tricholomataceae > Tricholoma > Tricholoma sp. MG99. The sequence continues at coordinate 3,045 of QOVE01002993.1, forward strand.
TACAGGCTACTTCAGTGGACATTCTTCGGTCAGAACTCCATATTCACGCACCAACTTTCTCGATCTTTGCGTAGCTAAAGAAATGCAGTCCATCAGTGCCGTGATTCTAAGCTGATGACCCAGGACGACCAACCGCTCCATGAGTTGTATAACTGCGAAAACTTGTGCGGCGATCAAGACAGGGCGAATTTACTTGCTAAACGAAATGAAAGAGCGGGATCGAGTTGAGGTTCGTGAAACAGACGATGTAATGGATCTGGATCACAGAGCGGAAAAGTAGGTCAGTTACCGCGCGGAAAACTTGACCGATTCATCAAGGAGTGGACTGGTGTGAGCCCGGCGGTGTCAGGGGATCACGTAATTATCGATGAAGCGTTATACATCGGTGATACGAGCGTTCTTAATAGTACTCACAAAGATAAGGAAATAAAATGAAAGCCGAGCTAAAGCCTGAGTGGAAGGTTGAAAGAGCGATATTTAAGGAATGAAAGTCTGGACAATCGTTTTGTACTATACACGACACAGCCACTCCGGGGCAACCGTGCCGTGGTCGAATTCATGCTGCTTACTTCAAAACAACGCCGGCCGTCACATAAGGTTACAGCCTACGTATGTTGGACCAATGTACTTTATAACATCCTGATCCTCATGTTCTTGCATCACCGTGAGGCAAGTGCCTGGAAGTTCAGTTATGTTGGTTCACCATCATTTACTTGTCAAATTACGACAGCTAGAACGTTTCGGCGCCATCCAGCGTCTATATTTTCAGGTTACGTGCGGTATGCATATCTTGTCCAGAACAGGCAACTTGATGCAGTACTGTTGGCTGGATACCGGCATATATAGGAACGAATTTTGACATGACATCGCTTGACCAAGGCCCCACTAAAACAACAGCAAATGGACTAACTGAGGGCCGCAAAGAGTGCGGCAAGAAACGAGGTTCTGCTGACTTTAGACAGCTTTAGACACATTGCGTACCAACCTCAATCAGTAGATTTCACTTACTACCAACACATGTACGGCGCATGCCCGCTTTAGCCGGGCCTTGGCCAATTGATATCCTCATCTTCGAGTCGTCGCGCTCGAGTGACGTCAATATATTGTCCTGGCCAAGGGTCGCTGCCTAGAGCAACCAATCAGAACGTGTTTGTTGAAAGACACAGCATTGAGGCATTATGATCTTGCGGGGTAGATGGCCTGATTGATCTGAACTTACTGCGATCGATAATATTGATATCTCCGTCGTCGTCGTCGTCCTCATCGTCGGCGTCGTCTGGATTCCATTGATCGCGCAAGGCACCCTCTGGATCTTTCGCGCGATCCACAGCAAGGTCCTTCATCAGTCGGTTCATAGAATCTTCCTTAATATCTTGAAGGCTTTTCTCACGGAGAGCGCGGGCTCGCTCCAACTCCGGGACGTACTCCCTGACGGCGTTCCGCTCAGATAGTCACAATTAGAAAGATACTGCGCTTACTTTTCGTATTCTTCCCGCGAAGCTTCGACGGCTTCAAAAAACTCTGCAACCCCTTGGCCAGTCATACTAGATACACCCACCGTCTATGAAAAGAGAGTTTGAAACAACAAAATAAGCTTGGGTTGTCACAGACCTTGAGGTGCTTGTAAAACTCGTCCAGCACTAGACTCATGCTGTTCATCAGGCTATTCATATAGGTCGGTTCACCTTCCGCATCTCTCGTGCCGTTGTGAGAAGCTAACGCAGCTTGGAACTCTTCAAAATCTTGCATCCATTCAAGCGCAAAGTCATGAGGTTGAACGTCTGTTTTATTGAATACCAAAATGAAGGGAAGCTTCGTCTTGTACAGAATGCTGTGCAATGTAATGAGCATCTTGGTGCATTCTGTAAAGATGATGGAAAAGGAAAGCCGAAACATTTGGCCGCAGAAATACAAGAATAGCTGTTCGTACAATAAATTGGCACTTACCTGCAAGCGTACAGCATATTTGACATGAAAGTTGCAGGTGCAGTGGTCCGAGGCGTATCGATTACATACGCTACTACAGTAGGCAGAGACGATGCCACGGCATCAGTGATAATGGCACCAGAGGCTGACCATGTAAAAATTTCGATCTGTCCTGGTGTATCCAAGATAACATAACTGCCATTCATACCATGAGACCATTGTGAAGCTGAACATAAACGAAGTCTCTCACTCAACTGTCTCAGCTCTCTTCTCTACAAGACCTAAAACTTGATCGAATTTGGTAGTAAACAGATTCAGCGCGGTAAGAATGCCGCCATTTGGTCCTAGGTTGTACCTGGGGGTTTGTAAAAGTGTTACGTGTACTGCAGCGAAGTCAGCCGCACACATACTGCTTCATGACCTCCTGGTAGTTGACTGTATCCCGGATATCTATGTTGGCCTCAAATGGAACATGTGTAACCGCCGGATCGAGATTTAGGATGTATGGAGGTGTAGGTGGGTTTAGCGAGTGCAGATATGAATTGATTCTTTGTACAAAAGTTGATTTTCCCGCTCCAGCCATGCCAATTGTGATAATGGCCACTGGTTTCCGTCTGGGCGAAGATGTCGATGCCTCCATGACGAATTCGATAAAAGTTGTCTTCCAAGATTTAGTAGCCTGAGAAATTTGGTGATCATGATCATGACGTTAAATTTTAATCACCCCGGCCCGGGAAGGTCCGAGTCCGGAGTCGATAGCCCAACTTTTTGCGATAACTTGAAGTTAAAGTTATCATGACGTCCATGAGTGCTACCACTACTCAGGTACTACTATCTTGATGCTGATAACTTCCGTGTCAGTCTCACGCTCAAACTACTACTCTGTCAATGGCTGAAGACTCCGACTCGCCGAGCAGCGGCTTGAAGGAAGCATAGCGGCGTCCGAATCCGAATACGTTGTAGCCTAACTGCCACCATTTTGTTCATAGGATAGCAGTACAGCGGCTTGAGGAGTCAGACTGTGAATCCGACGTCGTCGACTTGAGGAGATCGTTATGACCTTATCTGACTCGGACTCGGACTCGCGGGAGTCATCCTCGTGTCTCTCTTCTACGCCTGCTGAGAGGCGACAATATATCCGCGCATCCTGGAATTCCTGTCGGTACTATTTTTGAGAGCAGGTCGGTGATTTAAGGTTCTACCAAGTTTCTAATCTTTTCTGATCAGCACAAACAGATGAAATAGGCGTGCCTGTGCGAAAGCTCGATAGCATGCTCAAATATTCGCAGGAATTTCGGGATCAAAGAAAAAAGGAGCCATCTCAATCGTATTGTCTGGCGGATATGAAGACGACCTAGATCGCGGGGAATTTATGTAGGCATTACTACCAAGGTTTATGCACTTTGTTTGATCTGAGTCCAACGACATTTTTAGCACTTACACGGGAACAGGTGGAATACACTAGTAACTGTTTTGTTTACTATCATTATGTTGACATCAACTTCTAGGCGGTCAACTTGCTCTCTTTCTGTACGTCAAAAAATGTTGATCAGAACACCAACGACAAGCTCGTTCATGGCAGAGGAGCCACGGCCCATGCAGGCGTCAGATCAAACATTCCTCCATGCCCATAATATGGCTCTGATGGTCCAAGTTCATTTCATAACTGTTCGTCTCGCGAGTCAACTCACACCACAGTGGGTGTCCTCGGTAAATGGACAACCCGTTCGCATTATCCGTGGATGTGGTGGTAGTTCAATATATGCTCTGACGAAAGGGTAAGGCGCTCGGTACATCACCTTGAAAAACATTGACCCTGTATCTGTGTTGTCAAGTTATCGGTACGACGGATTGTACCGTGTAGAAAGGGTGGGAGATGTTACCTGATTTTTTCTAGACATCTTTTCTGATGGGTTCCAAGGCATACATGGACGAGCGGGCATTTGATCTGCAGATACGACCTTCGAGTGAGTTTCCGGACAATCGCCCTCGTGTTTACCCCCGGCTCAAAGATCGCACAGCGAATCCAAGGACAGCCTTCACTGGCGATCAGGTATTTGTGACTCGGACTATCGTAGGATGAATACAATGTATCCTCTCGTGTTTTCTATTTTTCGTCGTGACCACAACTGTACGGAGAACTTATGTATATCGATTGAAATCTCGGAAGTACTCTTAGATGTTCATACATTTGACTTTATAACTATGCCCACGACTTGTTTCGTCGAAAGGAAGCGTCTGACTTGGAGACCGTCATTCACATGTGCTGACCCTGCTCCACAACATCTCTACGGAGGTTCACAGTCTTGATTGATGCGTGCACGTCCCTCGTTGTCTTGGGTGTCTGGCCCTCGGGCTGTTATTTCTTTGAGCATAATCTACTGGAGGCTAAGCTTTCGCCCGTTGTCATCATGCTGTAAAAAAGACTGACCACTCACCAACTGTTCCCTCATCCGAATCCATGGTGATCATACTTCTTACCGTCCGTTGAACCTACGAAGCCCAAAAACACAATACCTAGCTCTGCTTGACCTGAATTTTTTTTAAAATGCTTAAGAGTTCAGATGATATTTTATCTACATATCTCCTTATGCTTGCCCATAATTGTGAAGGACTAACCCCTCAAGATTGACAATGCGCATGAGAAAGGTAAGGATATAGAATATCTGCCATGTCACGGTGTACATCTAACTGTTGGTGAAAGAGGAGATGAGATTCGGGCTTTGAGTCCAAGTCAACTTACGTCAACTTGGACTCAAAGCTCGAATTTTGGGAGGCCTGCGTTGAGGCTGGAGCAGATAGGAAGCTGTCTCTGAAAGGTGAGGTGTATACCAAGTACAAGGGGAAAGTCTTGTGGGGTCCAGCTAGAGTTGAGTCGCTAGACGGGAAGAAGTACAGCTTCCTATTCAAGAGTCTAGCCAGTAACGAGAAGAAAGTGGAGGCGAAATCCGAAGCATTCGTGGGCTACAAGAAATATAAGCCTAGTAGGCACTGGTTCAGCGCAGCGCACAAATCAAGATATTTGGCTGCGACCACGTCTATGAACTAACGAACAAGGAGTTTGACAATCACATTTAGAACGCTGGAACAGTTGAGTTGTCTGGCATCTCACTGTCTTCGACTCCCCAGCTTCTAACAGCGCCGCTGTCGAACGAGTGAATAGAACCCATCTGAAAGACGCGTGTGTGATAATGTTCGCAGCCGCCGGTCTACCCCGCCAATTCCTTTAGGCCGAAGCAGTTCGCCACGATGTCTGGTTGCAAAACCGCACCCACCGACACGTGGACTGACTGAGCTGAAGACTCCTCACCAAGTGGCGACAGGGGGGAGGCCCGACTTACCGCAGCTATGGGGTGGACGGTCTGCGTGAAACAGGGTAGATGCCGAGAAATTGGATAAATGAACTGAAGAAGCTCGTTTCGTGTCACAACGACTCGGATGGATCGAAAGGGTTTCGTATCTATTGGCTCAACGTCGGTCAGCTCCCTAGGTAGACTTGGACTCACACATGCGGCACCAGTCCCGGGAGGTGCCTTTCCGAGTTGGATGTCACTTCTGCTTCAGCTTGTCAGTGCTTGAGCCATTCGGGTCCTGCGGCACATGTAGACAGTGGCTGAGTCCTGCGCATGCAGAACGTTCGTTTGCGCGGTAATCTAAAGCCATTTTGATCCATTTTACAGCTAGATTCAAGACGATAGGCGGGTCCTAAAAAATCGCACACTTTGCGGGACTCAGTGGGAGCCAAAGTTTTTGATTTCCGAGGGCTTCTTAACAAATATCATACTTACAACTGGCATATTGTGTTGAAGCCTAGTACCGGACCTCTCGCCTAGCCCTCGGTCGTCTGAAATACTGTACCTCGGCCAGGCCTGGCCGCCTGTGACCTGTGACCGATTGGCCGAAATTAGCTGTTCGGCCACTTTGGCTCCGACCTGGGACGAGCGGAAAATTTCAACCAAAATTTCGTGGAATTACCGCCACGGCCGCAATTTAGGACATACGACCCGACAGGTGGTTTCGGCTAAACTTGTTGTGACTTGAGACATGCATCGATTTCGTCCAAGGGGGCTGTGACGCGTGACGGAATAATCCGAAATGGTGCAGTACTACAGTAGGCTTAGATTCTATGAAACTTCAGGCCTTCAGGACCCGCAAAGTGGGCGATTTTTTAGGACCCGCCCATCGTTTTGAATCTAACTGTAATGCGTGGATCAACTGCTGCGTCTTTATTTTCAGCCCGTGGAAATGTACGACAGTAACTGTCAATCTTTAGTTTTCCGATCACTGGCAGCGCGAAGTGGTCAAATTACAGCCGTTTGCACAGAGGATGGCAGTAAACCGAAAAATTTGATCAATTAGAAACAAATAAAATCTAGCAATATATAAATTTTGGCACATCCCCTTGTCATGACTATTTACAGCTTCCACAACAACTTTCAGACCTCATGTTAGCAGAAGAATCTGTAGATAAATGGGGTAGGTACACAATCTGTGAAGGGAAGCATGTATTAAGTGTTACCATAACCTGTGTGATCATATTAATATACATATTGTTAATAACTCTTGCCCTTTAGGTCATATGACACTTAAAATTGAATTATACTGCGTAGAATGTGAGCCCATGCCATTTATATATAAGTACTTCAGCAAACATGAGGTCTGAAAGTTGTTGTGGAAGCTGTAAATTGAGTCATGACAAGGGTCTGTGCCAAAATATAGCTAGACTTTATTTGTTTCTAATTGGTCAAAATTTTCGGTTTACTGCCATCCTCTGTGCAAACGGCTGTAAAGCGTCTCAACGAGTCTTGTAGGTTTAAGAATGTAAAACGGAAAATTTCCGCCACCTTTGGACAACGATGTATCCTAAATGCAGACGCGCTTAGCGCTTAGTGCTTAGTGTGTTAAGTACGTATACGTAGAGGTAACGTTTTGGCGTACGCGTGCGCTCTCTAGATCATACTGATTCCGCAGTCTCACGACCCCCCGCACACGTACATGATAAGTAATATTGACGAACGATACCAAACATGTTTTCCTACATCTTCACGTCATCGCCACCCAGCGGACAAAGTTATCGGAACGTCTCGTATCATTGGCGGAAGCTTCATTATCAATCTGAGGTCTCTAATACTAAGTCCGAACTGGACGTGATTCATCTCTGGGAGTTGGCATTTCCATCTGAGGACTTCTATGTACCCTATTCTTGATATCGATGCAATTCGCGGTTCTTTGCGGCGTAGGGAGAGAGATGTTTATCATGATAACAATTGAGCTTCACCGTCATAGCCTGATGAAGTCAATTGAGGGGGTGGAAGATGTACGTATACTTACCAAATCAGACACTTCCCAGCCTTTGAAGTTTAAAGCACTCCCTCGAAACATTCCCAGCGCCTCCAATACCTATCCAATCCGTAGCGGTCGATAACACACCAAACTGTCCTGATCCCGAAGGTCTCGATAATGCAGCCGAAGGAGCAAGCGCCCAATCTGTATAGTTAGAGCATAAAGGAGGGTAACTCCGCGACCGAGCGAACAACTTGGAAGACTCGGACGTTAACAAATTAAGCATCGAAGGCAACCATAGCCTCACAAAATGCCATCCCCCGGCCTGGTGCTCTAGCAGCCCGGAGGCCTTCAAAGCGCGATACAACCTTTGAGCGAGTTTCCAGACAGTCGCCCTCATGTAGTCACCGGCTAACCAGTGCACATCAGATCTCTGGACAGCTTCCACTCGTAATCAGGTATTAAAGACCGGCGTAGGATAAATGCAGCGTGTCTTCGTAACAACAGTTCAAGTTGTACAGATATCTATGTATCGAAATCGTAGAAGTATGGTAAATGTCTGACCACAATCTTAGAATACTCTGGTCCATAATTCGATTAGTCTGACTTTATCATCAATTTAATTTAACCTTTAGTACGTTCTGGCCGCGACTCGTTTCGTCGAAAGGAAACAGGTGACTTGTGGACCATCATTTACATATATTCTGCTCCGCAACATCTTTACGGAAGTTCATCATCTTAACATGTGTTCATTGATGCGTACGCGATCTTGTTGTCTAGTTGTCATTGTTTCAGCATCAATCACGGAAACAACTAGGCTTTCGCCCGCTGTCATACCGCAAAAAAAACTGACCAAACTGTCCATTGCCCCACTATCACCTCCTATATCCACGCGATCATACTTCTATTGTTGAACCTAAGGAGCCCAAAACGCCTCGTTCTGCTTGGCGTTAAAAAACTTAGTTCCGGTGTTACTTCATCCACGTAGCTCCTTACGCTTGTCCTGAGTTGTGAAGGAATAGCCCCCCTAAGATTGAGAATGTGCATGAGAAAGGTAAGGATCTAGAATGACTGCGTACCGCCTGTGATAGTTGGTTTACATAGCGATCTTCAAAGCGCATGGAAGGCATGCACCTGGACGCATGCAGCGCATCTGCATCCATCTGTACACGCAATGATGTCCGGGCGTTGAGTCTGTCAGGGCAGAATATGAGCATCAAGTTTTGTGCAATATTGAAGTAAATTCGTTACATGGCCACTGGTAAAGTATTGTATTATTAGTTGGATAGCGTATACGGCATGCAAACCATACTCACATGTAGTATTGACATAAAGTTTGCATGAAATAAGCTGGAGTGGCAACCTAAATTGAAGGTGGCAGTAATTATCTTGTAAACGCAGGAATGGATGGAATACGGACCAATGGAGAGATTTTGCTTGGATTTCGTATATGACCACATGTGCAACCTCGGCCAGGGTGACAAGTACACCTCTTGTGATGAAATATAGAAGTAACTGGTGTACCATCGTCTGTGTTCTAGTACCATCTTTTGAACATCCTCAACTGGAATAGAATAAGAATTCACTATCACCTTCTGGCACCAGTACCAGAGTTGGAAAGCTTCCAGCATAGCGCAATTGTGGTGACGAGATCAGCAATTGCAGAAAATGTAACAGATATTCCCACATCCAGCTGCTCGCGCGATGGTCAAGTACGTTGAATGCACAAGTTGGAGCGCGAACCTTTAGATGGCTCGAAGATAGATCGATAACCAGACTGTGTCGAATGTTGTCCATAATAACCACTGAGCGCTCGTTAAATACTGGACCAGAAAGAACAAGACTATCGACAAACAAATCATAGATACTCAAGAAAACGGTGAAATATAAGCCCATAAACACACTGAAATGTACATGTGGAATCCTACCTTGAGCACCGATAGCACAGCCCGCCTAGTGCCTATGAGTAACTTTTCACGCAATGTTAACAGAACTTACGATGATTGCTGGAGCATACCAAGAACTTTTGTCCACTGCAGTAACAAGGTAAGACAAGAGACTCCATCAACCCAGTCGCACTTACACAGGTACACTCGAGAAGCGAAAAATAGTTCGACCCTTGGCGATCAGTGAGTCAGCACCTCTGCAAATGCGACTCGATGGAAAAACGAACAAGAACACAACCACAGAACTCAAAGCCACTTGAACATCAAAAACCCTGATGAAGGAACTTGTTTTTACGACAGCAATCAAAGAATAGATATGTTGACACGAACCTTGCTGTTGTGACAAGTGCTACTACAGTCCAGTTCGACGTCTATGCGGGAGAGGGGGTTGGGAAGGTATGAGATGTGGATGTGAAACTATGGTTACCGAGTAGCCACGAAGCAATAGGCTGTTCAGGCAAGTTGTGGCAAGATCTAATAGGCTACAAAGCTGAGGATAAGACCCTGATGCTCGTCCAAGGTAGGGTTTTACGGTTACATCAAGATCATAACCTGCTCTATGTTATTACTACAGCGTACAAACGGAAAAATCAAATACGTACTAGAAGACGAAGATGCCAGCCGTCATTGTTGTCGTTGAAGTAAAGCCAGCCTTGCACAACGGTGAAGCCAAAGAACCTGGATAGGTTTGATCGTGTCAGCCGTTACTAGTTGAAATACACAGACAGGAGCTTACACGGTAGAAATGATGACACCTAGATTCACAAGCATCATAAGTAACCTAAGCGCATCAACTTCATAACGATGACTCGCCCCAATGAAGCCAGTCCAGTAGAGACTCTAGAGATGATAGGTCGCTCATGACAATGATCGCATGCGCGTGAGTCGAAACAAGCACAGCGGAAAAATGTGCAATCTATTTACATGCCAGTCCGTCTTATATGTGAAGACGACTCGGAGTTGCTACGGTCAGGGACACCGGGAGTAAAAAAAATGTGTGTGAATACGGGATTGACAGATCGAGTTTGACACAATTCCATAATTCCAGCTACACTGGCTAAACTGTTTGCACGCAAGGTCGAACCTGTAGTCAATGTTCTATATAGGCACTCAAACTGGGAGGTCCTGATTCGGCTGTAAGTCTAATGGAGAGACCCGGGAGCTGAACAGCTTAAGATGTTGAACGTCTGCAGCGTAAATCGTTCTTCTGATGGTGGGGACTGCAGTTTCCTGCTTCTCTTCTTTCATTAAAATGTTTAGACACTGGCAGATCTTCTCGGAATATCTGAGTGCGCAGCATCGGATTACCGTCAGCTCGCACCTTGTGCCATTTGCCTGATCTCGGATATTGCCGTGTCATCTTCATCTTCCCTGTACTTAGGCTTGGACATTCTCTGCACTAATCTCGGCTCCATGGCCTGATGTTAGAGGTCGGCGGAGTCTCCCGTAGCCAGACAACAAGTTTCAAGATGAACAAAATAGTGTTGTCGCAGAGTCGACTCACCGTAGTCGAGTCGCTCCGAGATAACTGTGACGACTTGACGAGGCACGAGCGGCTTCCGGGTTATCGTAGGATAAGCTTAAGTGAGTGGATGAGTGAAAGATGACTAGTGACTCGGAACATGTAAGTTAAAGTAGTAACTACCGTCCACGCCACATGCGTGGGAAACTATCAACGACAATGCGTTATGCGTTACTGCCGAACATACATAGGAGATTTAATTTACCATTACTTAGAGCACTTCAGCAACTTTTGACCTTGCCTTCTTAGCCTCTGGTAAGTTTTCTTTTTTTCTTCAACTATTTTTATTCAACCAACGTTTATATGCAAACAGACTTGTATGGGACAGGAACAGGAACCACCATGACGCAACGAGAGGAACGACATGAACGTGGGGTACCGAGGAGACCAACCATTGTAATTTCTTTTCTCTTTCAATTTTAAGAACACTGATGATATTTCTATGAGCAGGACAGTATGACACCTACAACCACAACATGAACGACGCCTGGCAGATGAAGATGACACAACGGCAACAATCCCCAGATGCCACACGCGAGGGACAGCGACGGGATCAGCGAACACTGAAAAGAGCCCAAGCACGAGTCCCACAACAGCCTATGATTTGCGGGGCGTGCCTGCAGATGACGCCACCCGCGCGGCTGCATTGATATTATGAGACAACTCGACGGGAGGGGGAGAGGCCATGATAGGTCCCTGGCGACGGTGGTTTGCCTTCAGCTACGTAGAGCCTTCGTCGAGCACTGCCAGTGATCGAAAATCAATCAGTGGACTTGAACGATTGTCTTCAAAATCGTGGTGGAGGTTGGTATCGAGACTACAGTGGACATGCTTTCTCTGTACATTTCATTCACAGGCGTGGGAAACTATCAGCGACGCATCAGATTCATGATTGCGCGCTAGCGCCTTTAACTTGAAGTTGCCCTCTGTTGAGTTTGCCATCACCTATACAATCAAGGCTTTGCCTTTTCTTTTCCCACCTTTTGATGATGCTTAGCATTTGGTATTGCGCACTTGTGTATTGAAGGGGAATCAACGATAGCCTAATAGTGATTCGGACCGATCTCCCGAATCCCAGATACACACTACTTAATTTCAGATTGAACTCAGTCGGTAAAAATTTGGTGGTTGCAGATATGTCATCTTGAGTGTATAGCTCTCGAATAGGCCCTTGGCAACGAATTGGATTTGTGAAGCTTGTGAGGCCCGTCAGGACCAGCACGACGCATGGAAGTGATGTGATATTAGTATTACTATTTTAGGAACTGTACCTGATTCGTTAGTGTAATAATTCAGTATGCAGATCGCTGTTATCTTGTAACTGTATAATCACACTTCAAGCTACTTATCCAAGTTTCGATTCACTATTCAATCACCAATTCACCATGACGCTGGAGAGATTGTATGTTCTCAAACTCGGATAGCCGAGGAACAGACTAATGATGACTCTTAACAATAACAGGAGAGCTCAATTTGCGAAAGACCCCCAGCTATATCCACAACTTCCACCTCAAACAGACTCACGCTTTGGGTCTATTCCCGGTGTTCCTGTGGGAACGACCTTCAATTCTAGGTGAAAACTTTACTTATTTTGATGATGTTCGCCCTCATCGAATCGGAAAAAGGGCTGAGCTAGCCGCAGCGGGTGTTCACATCAGGACGTTTGCGGGAATCGCTGGGAATATTCGGCAAGGGGCCTACTCTATTGTGATGTCTAATAGATATGAAGACGATGAAGATCAGGGAGAATTTTTGTAAGGATCTGTGTCCGAAATTTAGACGTCAACTTACGACTCTCATAGCACTTATACAGGAACAGGTAATCTTGAAGTCTCAACCAGTGGCACCACAGCTTTTAATACATTTTGTAGGAGGGAAAGTTGACTCTTTCAGCTCGGTTTGTGGATATAAAACGTTTTCAAGAGTTTGATCTGATAGTTTGCTTTAGGATGACGGCCCGCAAACCTCTGACCAATCATTTCTTCATCATGATAATATGGCGCTGCAGGTTAGTCCTTCCGTGCTTACTTTAACCTAAAAGATTGTCATTTCATAATCTGTGGTTCATAAACAGCTATCTGTTAGCACCCAACGGCCCGTTCGTGTTGTTCGTGGTCCAAATCAACGGTCCAAATTTGCTCCAGTATCAGGGTAAGCAACCAACAGCATCTTCCAGTTTTGGAGGCGTTGACCTTTCATGCGAAGTTTTCGTTACGACGGCCTTTATCTCGTGGAAAAGGTAGGGAGTGCTATTTTGAAAAATTTAACCAACTGACCATCTTGGATCTCGAGGCGTACCTGGGGAAAGGTCGAAGTGGGTTCACGATCTGCAAATACGAACTTCGAGTGAGTGTCGGTGATAGTTTTTCGTGTTGGTGCTCAAAGACATCCAAGAGGGTATCTGGACAACCTTCCCTGCCTACCGAATACTAGTGGCCCCATCTCTCTAGAGAGAATTTACGATCATTTCAAGAAGCAAATTATATGTCTTCTCAGTAACTACCTCCCCTATTGTAATCTCGATCTGTGAACTACTCCACAAGTGTACATAAAGTTGAAAGCCATGCAATTATCCCGTGATGCTTACCGATCCTGCCCCGGATGTCATTGCTCTTCTCGTTGTTTTGGGCCAGTGTATGTGACGAGTGCTGAGGTTCCCGATGAACACGGGCGATCTGTCGGACCACTCCTCCAGGCCTCTATTTAGGCCTCTACTTATGCGATAGTCATCTATAGACTTGGACGACTGGATTCCCACCTCAATCATCTTGAAGTGAGTGTGGTCAGAATGATGCCATGTATTCGATAAGCACTCACCTGCAGTCGAACTAGAAGCAAATATCACTTTGGACGTGGTACTTTGAATTGCAGCAGCGCCGTCTCCGAAGATTGCGAACTTCCCGACTCTAGTTATGTATGTAGTGTCAATAACTTCCTCTAATAACCAGGCTACTTACGTTTGACCGCCACCGATAACGGCTGAGTCAATTAAAAATAAGGGGAAAGACCAGAGACATGAGCTGGCTGTACACACCATATCACGCTGTTGACTCGGCGGCTGGACTTCAAACTGGATTGAGGTCATGCACCTGGAAAGGTCCGTCGCATCTATATCCAGCTGTGAACGTAAGGATTTCCGAACGTTAAGCCTGTATTAATATAAGGATCAGATAACATCTCAAAGCTGGGAAAAAATTCAATACATGGCCACTGATTGTGCATTGGATGTATATGAGCATTCGTGGTATCGACTTGGATTTACACTCACGTGTAGTATTAATATACAGTTTTCCTGAAATGAGATGAAATGGCAACCTTAATATAAATAGGTCGGTATTTGTAAACATGAGAACTGGTGGGATACCGACCAATAGAGAGATCCTGGTCGCGTTTCGTATGCGATGAGAACAGCAAACTGGTTCAATGTGACAAGAGTGCCTCTCGTGATAAAGTATAGAAACAGTCGGTGGAACACAGACTGTGTCCTGATATTAAATTCAGTTTGATCCTTATGCAGAGAACATTGTGAAGTCACCTTTTGACACCAGTACCATGGCCGGAAAGTTTCCAAGACAATATAGCAGTGGAAGTGACATTACCCATAATGGAAAAGACGTTAGATACTCCCATCTCAACCTGTTGCGGGATGTTGATCAGGGCGAGAAAGAAAGTTGATACAAGACAAGATGCAAACCTTCCAAGCTACCATTGATGCCTCAAGAAGCGTGTCATGTTTTAAGTTGTCAACTGCTAGCACTGAAGACATGTTATATATTATATCAGGAAGGGAGTGGCTGACCTACTAGTTGTAGATGCTAAAGGAACACGAGGGGTTAGCTCGGAAACGAATAAGAGATGAAGAGACTGACTAAAAGCACCAATGCCACAAGCAGCCTAGGATACATTATAAATTTGTCCTGTGGACAACAACAAGACCTACGATGATTGCCGGACCATACAGTGAACGGTCATTCACTATAGAAGACATGGAAGGGTCGTTAGGCAAAAGACGCTTGCTAACTGAAGGCGCTCACGTAGATACACTCGAGAGGCGAAAAACAGTTCGACACTTGATAATCAATGGCGATCAGCATCCAGGGATTATGGTTGTATAGAAGACAAACAAGAATATCACCACAGCGGTCAAAATCACTTGAGCATCCATGATACTAATCAAAAATTTGGTCATCGCAGATCAAGGCAGTATAGACATGGCGACACGAACTTAATGACTCGCACAAATGTGAACGACGTGGATTCCATCGCCTGCTCACATACAGTTAAAAGAAAACTTGATTGGGACAAGAGGTAGACATACTACCGAGTAGTGACGAAGAAGTAGACTGTTGACGCAAGTGGTGGTGATATCCAATGCACTGCAAATAAAGGTCCCTCCTGTACTTTCACATAGCGTATGTTCTGCTCACATTAGAAATGCAATCTGCTTCGAGTCAGTAGCTTGAAGTCACTGCGAAAGAACAGGAATAAAACATACAAAAAGACGAAGGTACCATCTGTCACTGTTGTGATTTAGATACGTCCAGCCTTGTGTAATGGTGATGCCGGTGGCACTATTGGAATAATGTTATCGTGGCAGTCAGTGCTAGCGGAGGTGGACTATCTGGTCTGGTGCTTACACAGAGGAAATGATAACGCCTAGGACGCAAACTCAGTAGCCTAAACCCAGGAAATCTAATAGTCACTCACCCCAGTGGAGCCAATCTACTTCATGACCGATGTTGGACGAGGTCATCGAGCACGAAAGCAAAACCGCCACGCACCGACAGATGAGAATGAGACGGTTGCTAGTGTAACACTCGAATCGATTACTACATATATACCACTTGGTAGGAAAAGTCCGACTGGTCGCGTCCATCAAGTTGACAACCGTGTCAACTTGTTACCTAAGTCACCATACGCGGCAGGATCCGCAGTCTGTCTGACAATTATGCGTATGGGTAGCGTTTGCCACATATTAATTATGCCAGATCTGATCACCTTGCTCCTTCAAGTTACATTGCGTGAAGAAGGTACATGTGAAGGCCAACTTGAAGTAGTCATGTGAAATTGCACAAGATGTCCTCTCTTGGTACCAGGTCTGTTTTTCAAGTAAAACGTCTCGAGTCGCAGTCACTGGTACATGGGGGCTTGATAAGGTTGGATAACCATCGCGATCCATGGAATTATGGCGTTGAGGCTGGGCTGTGTGGCTGATCCGACAGAGGCCATGACTTTAACAAGTTTGACCTGACTTTGAATTTGGTGTAACCTCAGGTTACCTAATCACCTTAACGCCACGCGTTCGTGGTCGATTTCAAGTCTTCAAAATGGCCAGTGACAAGGACGAAAGTGGTTCCAGTGGTGGTGGTCAATCTCTGTCCGGAGGTGCGAGTGAACCTCTACCTTCTACTTGGTCTCGTCCTTCGCAGGCACCAAGAGTCGGGCGTGTCGGGGCTTGGTCTTCAAGTTCCACCAGTCAATCGAGGTATGTCTTTTCTTTGTGCAGTAGATCTTCGTATCTGATCGGATCCAACAGTGGTCCAAGAGTTGGTCGGATAGCTGGTAGTGCCTCTGGTGGTAATCAGGGGCGTGCCAGTAGTGATGATGACGATGACGATGACAAGGGAGAAAACTGGTTTGCTGGTGGTGAAAGGAGGTGTGTGTCTTTATTGGAAAATGAAACCTTACAAGGTGATGTTAATGATAGTACTGTTTAGCGGGTTATCTGTGCAGAATCCGAATAGTGCTTCACGAGTTCCTGGCGGCGAGATGGTGATGAATCTGCTTCGTCGCGCGGCGGAGTATGTATGGCTGCTATTGCTCTTGCTCCAACCTCATTACTTTCAATAGGAGTGGCCGCGCTCCTCGACCAGAGCCACCCAGTAATTTCAGAGGCAGTGGCCATACGCTTGGCAGCGATGATGTTCCCAGCTCTTTGGTGCCCGATCCAAATGCTCGTGGTGCGTTCTTAATATTTTCGGATGTGTATCTGACCAAGATCTCATAGGCGAGGAGGTCGCAATCCGTCATATCACTTTCTGGCGCAATGGCTTTACAATCGAAAATGGCGAGCTTATGCGTTACGACGATCCGAACAATGAACAAATCCTATCTCAGATCCAATCTGGGTAATATTATCCAACACATAATATGTGGTCTTAATAACGACGATTATTCTCCTGATCATGCAGAAACGCGCCTCCCTCAGTGCTTAACGTTCGAGTAGGCCAGGAGGTCGAGGTTCGCATCGATAAGCGCATCGGAGAGGATTATGTGGAGCCTAAAGGAGCCAAGACGTTCACTGGATCAGGTCATCGCTTGGGAGCCCCTGTCCCCAGTGTTACTTCTGAAGGGGGGAGTTCTGCCTCGATGCCAGGGTCATTTCCTGCTTCATCTGATGCGTCTTCTGCTACCCCAAGGGAAAACATCACCACACGGTTTGAAGTCGATCAAAGCTTGCCGACTACCAGTGTCCAGATCCGTTTAGCTGATGGGACGAGGTACATTGTTACATTTATGTTTCGGCCTGACACGATATTGATTGCTATCATGAAGGATGGTTTGTAGGATGAATCTGACTCACAAAGTAGTTGACCTAAGGAATTTCATTAATGCGTAAGTGTGCAGTATTTTGACGTTTACATTGACGTGATTTTTATGTGAATAATCCATAGCTCTCGCCCGGAGAACCTGACTCGATCCTACACTATCGGCACAACGTTTCCGAATCGTACATTGGATGACGACAGTGTTACGATTGAAAGTGCTGGCTTGGTGAACAGCGTTGTTGTGCAACGATGGGCGTAGGACTGATAGAAATACATCAATGTACACAAGTAAATCCAATTGATATGTTGAATGCATCGATGACAGCGAGCGCGGATCGAGGGAATGGGGAAACAACCAAGTCATCTCGCGGCACCTTTATTTCACGTGATTTTAAGCCGGCCCTCAAGCTGAACCTAAATTTTTCATCCGTACACAAGAGAGATTCATTTCACAAATTCTCGCTTTACTTATTCTGGTTCCAGGAGGTGACCTACGAGTCCCAACTCACTCGTAAAGTGCGCAAGATTTGCTCCCTATCAAGTCTGCAAAAATTCTCATTCAGATTTACAGTCAACATGGCGCCGTTTTCTAAACCAGAGACTGTGCTGAAACAGGCGGAAGGACTCGTCTCCGTCGGGCAGACTCATGCAGCTCTCCAATCACTGACAGAAATGTTCTCGTCGAAGCGATTTAGGTCGACGCCCTTAGCTTCTCTGGAACCCATTATGCATCGCTTCGTGGAGTTATGTGTCGACATGCGCAAAGGGCGCACTGCTAAAGAAGGGCTCATGCAATACAAAAATATTGCCCAAAATACGAGCGTGCAGAGCATAGAATCCGTGATTACCCGATTTGTGCAGTTGGCGGATGCGAAAGTTCGTGAGGCGCAGGAGAAAGCTGCTGTTAAATCTGCTGTGGATGTGGATGATCTGGAGGCTAGTGAAACTCCCGAGAGTATCTTGTTAGGTGCTGTCAGTGGGGACCAGAGCAAGGACAGAACCGACCGGGCATTGGTTACCCCTTGGCTGAAGTTCTTGTGGGAGAGCTACCGGACCTCCTTGGAGACGCTGAAAAACAATGCTCGATTAGAAACTATCTATCAGGTGTGTTTTTTGTACCAGGTCTACCGGTTGGGTCTAATGTAATATTACACGTAGCAAATTGCTCAACAAGCATTCAAATTCTGCTTGAAGCACCAACGGAAAGTCGAGTTCCGTCGCCTTTGTGAGACCCTGCGGCTGCACCTTTCAAACGTAGCGAAATACTCTCATCAACCCCATTCCATCAATCTGTCGGATGCCGATACTCTCCAACATCATCTTGACACTCGTTTCGCCCAACTGAATACCTCAGTTGAACTAGAGTTATGGCAAGAGGCTTTCCGATCAGTGGAGGATGTCCATAATCTATTGACAATGGCCAAGAAGGCTCCACGGCCCGCTATGATGGCCAATTATTACGAAAAACTCACGAAGATTTTCTTGATGAGCGGCAATGCCTTATTCCATGCTGCGGCTTGGGGTCGATATTATGCTATTGTTACATCTATTGGGGGTAAGTCAGACGAGGAGCTCAGTCGACTTGCCGGTCAGGTTCTAGTCAGCGCCCTAGCCGTTCCGGTTGGGCTCCACAACGAAGAACAGGACGAGCTCAAGGGCAAGAATGGGCGACTTACAGCTTTACTCGGTCTAACGAAGATGCCAACGCGTTCCGGATTACTCAAAGACGCTGTTAGTTCATTCTTTCCAGGAATAACCGCCTGTCGGCTAATTTCATCTACTTTCAGCTGTCACGCGACGTTCTGAAACTCTCTCCAGACTTGGTAAAATCATTGTACAACATCTTGGAGGTTACTTTCGACCCTCTTACACTCTGCAGTGCGATTGCACCTCTCTTGCAAACCCTCTCCTCTAACGAAGGATACGCTCCATATCTCGCTCTCCTTCAACGCGCCCTGCTCTCCCGTCTCCTCTCACAACTTTCCCAAGTTTATTCTACTATCAAAATCAGCAACCTGTTATCACTAGTTGCGCCCCTTAAGGAGGCTGGGCTGCCAGGTACATATGATGAGGAGCAAATTGAAGCATACATCATGGGCTGTGCTCGGCGAGGTGAGTTGAACATCCGTGTAGACCACAAAGCTGGGAGCATTACGTTTGTCGACGACGCGTTCGTGTCCGGGGATGATGCTATAGGTACAGCCGCCGTGCGGGAGACGTCCATTCAGCCATCAATGGCTGAGCTCGTCCGGACACGGCTGCGTAACGTTGCCACATGTCTGCACCATTCGTTGGGTGTGCTAGAGTCGGACCAGCGGTCAAGGGTGCTCTCGGCAGAGGAGCAGACGGAGAAGTTCAAGACCCTTGTGGCAGTGGTGGAGTCGGAGAGGAAGGCACTGCAGGTGAGGAGGGCGTTGGTGGCGCGGAGGAGGGAGTTGTTGAGTGAACTAAGTGTGCGAAAGGAGAAGGAGGAGACGAGTAGGAGAGCTGAAATGAGCCGGAGGGAGAAGGAGGAGGATACCAGGAGGTTGAGAGAGGAAATGAGGAGGAAGGAGCAGGAAAGGGCGAAGAGGGAGATTGAGTCGATTAGGACTGACGAGGCGAAGAAGTATGCGCAGAGTTTGGTGGATAAGGGGATCTTGAAGGCAAATGATATGGATGTGTGTATCTTCTTTGTTGTTCAGTGATTTTCCTCCTGACGTTTCTTCCACAGAAAATGGAGACCTATGACACGGAGGGTCTTATTGTCATTCAAGTCGCGCAGCTGGAGAAGGAGAAGAAGGAACTCAACGAGAAGCTGCGCGTTGTTGCGAAACGCGTGGATCACATCGAGCGTGCATATCGCAAAGACGAACGGCCCCTTCTTGCCAAGGACTATGAACAACAGCAGAAGAATGACCGCGAGACCTACGAAGCTCTCCAGCGGGCACGAAAAGACGCTGCTCGCGTCGCCCACCAGGAAGATATGGCGACGAAGGCCCGCCTATCTCGCATGATGGTCGATTATCAGGCTCGACGGGAAGTTATTGTTGCGAAGAAGGCAGCTGACTTTGCGAAGAAGAAAGAGGCTGCGCATAAGAAGATCGAGGAAGAGAAAACGAAGAGGAGGAACGCTGTCATGAAAGCTAGGGAAGAAGAGCGACTACGGGTCGAAGCAGAGCTGAAACGCCAGCAAGAGTTAGAGGAGGAGACTCGGAGAAAGGAAGAAGGTATGATCATTGCAACATTCAGAATTCTCCAGCTAACAACCACCCATCTAAGAACGTCGTGCAGAAGAAGAGCGACGATTAGAAGCAGAGGCGGCCGCGGCTGCCGAAGCGGAGCGGAAGAAACGGGAACGCGAAGCGGAGCGTGCCGCTACTTTGGAGAAAGCTCGTCTACAGCAACAACGGGAAGAAGAAGCAGAAGCTCGCAGACAAGCCCGCAGAGAGACAGAAAAGGCTACTGCCACACGGAAACCTCTCGTCGCTCCCGCTGCTGTTCGTGCGAATGGCGGAGATCCAGGTTGGAGGCGAGACACTCCTGCAAACTCAACTCCTCCCACTCCCACTCGCCATACAAATGTGGTCGAGTCTTCACAACGGCCCGAGAGCCCAAGCCCTGCCGCAGCACCCAAATACAGGCCTGGAGCTCTTGGAGGTGGCGGGTGGAGAGCTAGGGAGGAAGCTAAAGCCAAGGAGGAGGCCAAAGCTAAGGACCCGGCAAGTGCAGTACCAGCCAGAATAGCTGCTCCATCTCGCCCGAGTTCGCCTGCGCTTCCAGCTAAGGATGAACCCCAGACTGATAATGATGGCTTCCAGACAGTAGAAAGCAAGAGAGGTGGCGGTGGTGGTGGCGGTGGTGTTTGGCGTCGTCGAGGACGAGCCTAGCAATCTTTTTGCATTTCATTTGGATTATCATTTGAACTTCCTTGCTTCGGAGTGTACTTATGTACTATGCCCAATATTTCATTTCAGATTGATAGTCTACATATGCATCTTCATTAATAACGCTGTCCAAGGAGTGTGTAGAGATAAGTAAGTAGTATTGCAGCTGGAGGTACATTAGGGTCCATGGATATCTGGATACTACATCTGTTCTTCTTCTGCTGCTTTTAACATGAGATCTACAGTCCAAAATATGATAAGTAAGTGATGAAATAAGGATTGAAGTATACCTACCACCCCATATTGAGTTCTGCATGGATGTAAGAACAGTCTGGGGATCTGCTTCAACTGGCATTGAAGTTCGTCTTTTGCGAGAATATCAGTAGACATCCAATGAGGCAGGCAGGCAAACACACTGTAAAGCATATCCAAATTCTGTGGATATCGCGCTCAAGTCGCTTGCTCGTCGACTGCTTCTTTGGAGCTTGGAGATGTTTTCAGGAGCCAATGTTAGATCCGAGGAACCAAATCTTCGGTGTGGGGTAGGACTTCCAGGTTGTGATCTATAGCCCGGTGTATCATAGTCGTTATTAACGGACGGGCTGGGACTACGAGGTGACCCTTCTGAAAGGGTGTCAACAACGATCGACGGTATTTCTTTTGGGATGAAATCAGCGACTAAATAACAAAAATAAATTAGGGATGTACCTTTTTGGCGCATATGTTCCCTGTAGGCCAAAAACTGCCGACGGCAGGATATCGTTTTTAGCAGAGAACGAACACGATCCAAGTTTACCAGATCTGTAACAAGCTTGTTTGTTTCAGTTCTAACAACTAAATCCTTCAAACTGCGCAGAAATCAGGAGCCAACAAGGAGGATGATATACAAGTGAACGTACACAAGAGCTTCCCCGTCATTGATAAGAATATGGTGGGCCAACAGAAGAAGCATGTCGTTGAAAGAAATACCATGGCCTGGTTCATGAGCAATAATCGCCTCGTGATATAACCGACTATATATAGCTCTTCGTTGCCGGATGGTAGGGTAGTCGATGCCGTTCAATAACGACTCTAGTTTCCCCAAGTCAAGCCCCTCCACAACCCAGGCAGTGTTAGAATTTTGGGATTGTCGGCATGCATTCGTGAGGTTTTTTATGCTATATTCACTGGGGTAAATCTTCACTTCGAATACTCCACTCAGCCTCTGCAATAGGTTAGTGACCGAATATGAAAGTGACATGGCGAGCAATCCCTTACAGCAAAGAATCGAACAAACTGCTTCTGCTCTAGATATCCAGTTTTAGCATTGGCGAATTCGGCCCAAACCTTCTTGAAGGCTCGCATTTGTTCTCGAGTAATTGATTTGGCACCACCAGTAGATGTTTGGAAGACGTAAGAGAAATTTTCCACAACAACACCTGAGATCGCAGATTAGTAGGTATATAGAGGAATGGTAAACTGCTCGCCGTACCAGTAAACATATTCACGAAGATATACTGATGACAAAAAGATATAAGCTGGTGTATATGGTGAATATAAGAGATTGCTTACCATACTCAACAGATTCCATGCAATAAAGAGAGAGAGGGCCCAGCTTTCGCTACCGCAATCTGAATGCATTAGGGAGGTGGGATTTGTGCAGCGAGGGTATGAGATGAAACTAAAGATATGATTAGCGAGCGTGACAAAACCAGTCAAAATCCGTACTAGTTGTGCATGTATTGATTCCAGCCTTCACTATAAAGAAATAAGGTCGGAAATTTGACTTTCAGATAAAAGAAATCTCGATCGTACCCGACACTCATGAATGACAACATCACAAGGGCAGAACTCATTGTTGAATAATTCTGGTTCCTCGTTTCTCCTGAGCCCCATTTGGTCATACTGAACACTTCGACCTTCAGTATTGCAAAGAAGAAAAACACGACGAGCCATAGCCCGAGCAAGTTTAGGATGACTGGTAAACTCGCTCTGAGAAAGATCTTCACGTTAGAACGCTATGAAGTATACGATTAAGAGGATCGACATACACTGAAGTCTTGAATAGCATGTTCAGACTGTTGTTTTTTTGCACCAGTTTGAACGCTATGCTGACAAGAAATAGTTTTTGGAGTTGGTCGAGTGCGAAGCTGGGGTTTGTCCCAAATCGAACCACGAGTGTAGTCACGAAGCCACCACCAGCCGCAATGATGTCAAACAGATTCCATCCATTTGCTCGGAAGCTCGTCCACCCAAGGCCAAACCAGCGAACTGCAACATCGATTACATATATAAACATCATCCCCAAAAAGAAATCATCTACATCAAGCATTAAAACGTGCAGAAGGACGGGATGATGTGCACTCACTGCGAAACTTATCCCCGAAACTCTGGGGCGTAAAAGTCTGCGTCCTTTGACGAAGAAACATGAGGAATGAAGATGCAAGGCATGTGAATCATATACACACATCAATGCAATTATGTGCAGAACAAAGAAAAACGTCATTCCCCTGGCCCACCAACCATGCTTGTGAACGGCACGATCAAAGCACCAAGCGCGAATATAATTGGTTGGTTGGACACTGGGGCGTTTTGAGGGCTTCTGCCTTCTAAATAGTTTTTGTAAATCTATCCAATCCCTTTGTGGCGCCGTAAGAAAAGCAGAACCAGTCTTCGCTTTGAAGTTTCCGATGATGATGCTATCAAAATAGACAATCTTAAACGAATCAGCGAGGAACTTGAAATAACGCACCTGACGAAGAGTGTCATAATGACGATTCCGCCCAAAAGATTGTAAATCAGAACGAATAAAGCATTGCCTTGGGAAGCATTGCTGCTCGGCTGCTGTCCTTCGCCTGTGACGCTAGCACTAGCCCACATAACATCTATCCACCCCTCCAGAGAAACAATCTCAAAAAGAATGAGAAGTGAGGAACGAAAATCGTCAAAGGAGAATGTGGTGGAAGGAGAAGGGTTGTCCCAGGCGCGGGGAGTTAAGAAGCCGAATGATTGTCCATAGATTGTATTCAAATATTCACCTGTGCAAGTGGAGATCCCAGACATAGTGGTGTCATTGCATGTGTTCATTTTCCCTGCGAAAATGTTAAGGCCCCAGACAGCATAGGGAATCATGTATAAGATGGCGAGGACAGCTGCATCCAAGATTCGGAGTGCGCCAGATATGATGAGGGACTGGAATGTGTTGCGCATTTTTTCTATCAGTGTTATCAGGCGCAGCGCTCGTAATGCCTTCAATGCTCTCGTAAATCGGCACATTCCACCCACCACGACGAGTTCCGTAGATACACTGACAAGTATTCCGACCATAATGATGAAGTCGATGACATTCCAAATGCTGTGTATGTAAGCATTTGGCGTGAATAAGAACCCATCCGCGACGATCTTGATGAGAAACTCTAAAACAAGAGTAAAGCCAAAAGCGACTTCAGCAATTTCAAACCAGGCACTTATTTTGTACCCTTTGCTGATGAAATAGTTGCGACGGTATATAGGCGAAGCTATGATTTCGACCACAATGCCACCGATAACAGCGAAGAGGACAACGAGCTGGAAGATAGGATGGGCGATAGGGGAGTAAGGCGTGCCAAATATTCGTTCTCTGTGTGCTGGTCGGACCACCCTTTGACAGAGCTTCCGGAGCCAATTCTTCTGCGAAAATATCCAGAACGTCTTGTCATACGTCGGATGGTCACGAATGAAGTCCGCCCTCTGTGCCCTATGTTCGTATAAGGCGTCGTCCATATCTTCAGATGCCATTATGTCAGGATTCACAGCGGCTAGAAGCTCCCTAGAAGGATTGTTACACATGTAATGGATATCACGCGTCAAGTGACATACAAGTGACGTTCCGTCTCTCCGTCATATCGATTTATTCCGGCAAGAGATTCTCGTCGCGCATGCCTTAGTTTGGCTAAGGGAACATCATTTCGTCTCGTCTCTCCTGCAAAAAGTCGTTCGAGCGCGCCGAGCAATTTCAGAATATAACGATGTATTTCCGAAGCATCGGAAATCGACTGATGATTCTGCTTAAGAAAGTCAGCAAATGATCCCAAAAGAGACCTAAAGGCGAACTTGCATTGCTTAGATGATTATTATATCTCGGCGAATTATGATCTTGAACCAAAGACTTCTTCATGGGCAGCACGAGATTCGAAGGTAGGTTCTCCACTTTAACGGTCACAGGCTTCGCTTTGAGCCATCGGTATGGGTTGAGGTAACGCAACCAATGAGAAGATACAGTCTGAGGTTGGTGGGTCGCCCAATAAGTCGAGGCTTGTTGTGACCTCTTGGACTCCTCAGCAACATCGAAGTTCTCGTTGATTACAGCAATGAACATCTGTAAGACAATGACTATATGACTTGAAAGTTAGACGAAGCTATCCCAAGATCCGATGAAGGTACTCACAATTGGAGAATAACATCCAGCCAGTGAGAAATACGGTCACTACTACAATTTGGCCAAGCTGGCTTTCCGCGTTAATTGCAGCGTACAGTACCGTGGGCCAATTTTCAGACGAGAAGACCTGGTATACGCTCAAAAATGAATTGAACACCTCGCCAAAATTTGTGACCACGTTCTGGCCGACATCACCGCGTAAAAGTTGCACTGCAGCGAGAGCACTGATGTAGTTGACCAAAAACAGGAACAGTGTCATGTTAGTCAAAGCATACATGTTCCCAAACACTGCGAGCTAGTGCAAAGCCTGAATGTCAGCAACAGAGCGGTGACTGAAGGAGGACATACCAGCAATGGTCTCATTCGTGGAACAACCAAGATAACTCGGTAGAATCGGGCAAGCTGGAATATGGTAAACCAGGGGTACAAGGTCGAGTTGTGTATCGAAGGGATCTGGATGATGCTGGACCCAATAGCGAGGATGGTATCCAGCCAGTTGTTGCCGTAGTTGAAAAAACTTCTCCAGTCCGGTAAGGTAGCGATTACACGGAGGAGGATCTCGAAATCAAAAGCAATGGTGATGCCTAGCTCACCGAAGGACATGAGATGCTCGTGGATACTGTCCGAGCCAGCCGTACGCGTCGCTTGAAGTGCCAGAGACGCTAAGGCGAGAAGCACCCAACACCACCGAGTGCTTTCGTAGAAGGTCTTGGCAGCATTTACTTTGGAAGCTTTACGTCCAGAAACAACAGCCCAGTCTTCATCACGCTCACTAATAGTCACCGGACTTAAAAATCGTTTCAGCTTCAAGAGGATTACAGCACACAATAAATACGCACGGGGCGGCACCGAAAGCACTCAATTGGGTCTGGGATCGTATTGCAGAAAACGTGTGTGTGATAACGGCGACAAACAAATTTATGAGCCAGAAGTTGAGGACAATGATACAAATGATGAAAAAGAGACATGAGACGAAGAATTCGGCGTCAGCCATCGAGTACATCAGGGGCGACCACTATCACATTATACATCAGAGCTACTTAGAACAACAAGATAGGGGTGATACATACACCATTAGCGGCAGCTGTAATGATTACTTGAAGCACTGCAAAGTAGATAGCGTCAAAGCTTTCTACATTGTTATATGGGTTCTGTTGTTCCTGTTGAGAATGTGTGAACAGATGCGTGAAAAACAGATCAATAGCAGGAACCAACCATACAC
Source organism: Tricholoma sp. MG99 (assembly GCA_003521275.1). Classification (NCBI taxonomy): domain Eukaryota; kingdom Fungi; phylum Basidiomycota; class Agaricomycetes; order Agaricales; family Tricholomataceae; genus Tricholoma; species Tricholoma sp. MG99. Next base: position 29,754 of record QOVE01002993.1, read on the forward strand.
ACTTGTCCAAGAGGACAGATATAACCCTTTATAATTCCTGAGGGATTCCCTGATAGTGTCACGTAACTTGTCGGAGTGAGTGTGTTCGGGTCAATATAACCACCGCAGAACTGGCTTAGGGTGATATTACTTTCGCCCAAAGTTGACACAAGAGTGCACGTTCGTCTGAGTGAGCCTTTGAACGATTGGATACCGATGATGCTATAAAAAAACTGCGTAAATACGATAGGGGGTAACAGGTAGTAAGACCACGCACGAAAAGATCGCCATTGCAAAAAGGACAAAATAGGCAACTCTCGCGAGCAGTGGTCGAGCTGTTTTCAGAGAATGCATGATAGTCTGTAGACAATCAAAAAGTAAATCAAGCACAAAATCACACTAAACACACTCACAGTTGTACCGGAAGTAATTGACAGAAGCCTAGCCGTCCTAATCACGCTCATCGCCCTAAATATCCCAATATGATACCTTCCTCTTTCCAATCCCGACATTGCCAACGCAAATGTGATCCAAAAACTTATTATAGCAACAAAATCTATGCGAGTCCAGCTCTGCCTAAGATATGGTAGGTTCCTGCGCGCCTTGTCCCGCATATTATTCATGCTCAGCTGGAACGGGAGAGTGATTACATCTGAATTACCAGAGCGCAAGATATTGGATAAGTACGTTGATTTTGACGAGTGGCGGTGGATAGCTGTCTGCGGTACTCTGCTGGTAGAATTTGTCAGGGTGACTGCGGAGGCTGCAGGAGTATTCGCGTAGGGGGTATTCGCGTAGGGAGTATTCGCGTAGGGAGAGGTAGCGACAGGTGCAAGAGTGAAGGGACGTAACAGGATGCTAGAATACCTTGACAGCCTCCTGGTGATAGTGTTTCCTCGATGGAGAGGTCCACGAGAAAGAGAACCAAAACGCGTGGCGGCTGCAGAATGTGGGGGACCATATGGCGTGGTCGGGTAGGGCTCAGAGTGAGCCTGGGATGGAGATCGGAACGGTGCAGTCAAAGAGACCTCAGGATCAAACAAAAAACCAGAGACGCAAATACGGGCAAAAGCCTCGAGGCTTGCCACCCAGGATAAAATTAGCTTCGACTGAAGTAGAAAATGGCAGAGCAAAGACGCACGTAAATATGATAAATAGCACAAATAGCATATAATCTTCCCAACCATGAAAATATCCCTTTACTGCAGGTGGCAAAGACTTTCCATCGGAGGTCGCGAGTTTCAAAGGAGGGATTGCTTGTATCGTTAGGATTACAGCATTGACAATAATTAACAGAAGTAGAATAGGTTCAGTCCATCTGCCATAGTGTTAGGATGGCATCACATCAAATAGAAAGTATACGCACGGATACACAAGAAAATTAAACAGCGTAAGCCTCACTTTGCTCTCAGAGCCGAAACAACACAGCGTTCGGCCTCGAATGGGCAAGGTTTTGCTTAAGTCACGTAATGGCACCCCGCCATTGACTGCATTCTCATCATGCGTCTCCTCGTCGTCACCATTCCCCAGTCTAATCTGGCTCTCCAAACCAGTAGCAGCCAAGTTAACGACACGAATAGACGCGCGCCGTAGGTTATGTGTCATGGATTTGATCGCCGTCCCAGTCTTCTTAAGAGGGGACGGCGACAGGCTGTAGCGCACACCACGTCGCCGGGAACGCGGTGTCATTGCAGCGTTGCCTTCCGGGTCTGCCCCATCGTCACCCTCCCGCCTCTCCTCCATCCCGTTCCGTGACATATTTGCAGTCAGATGTGCCTCGTCATCTTCCCTGTGTCTGGTCTCCATCTCGAATTCGTGAGGTGGGATGAGTGAGGCCGTCGACGGTCCTGAGTGTGAAGTCGTGTATGAGCTTGGGTCCATTTCTGGGCTCCCATAACGCGCCGGGAATGGGGGGTCGCGGTCTTCAGTAGTATGGAATAGGTCATCAACAGCCGACCGTATAGGCTGGGACCCTGACGTCTGTATTCCAGAAGAAGACAGACCTGCTGCATTGGATAGCCGTAAATCGCGAAGTTGTAGTGAGTCGAGCCCTTCATCACCCTGTCTACTAGTATGCCCCCAGCTAGTCCTTCTTCGTGCAAATGACCCCCGGCTGTCCGAAGCTTCCAAAGAAGGGGAAGGAGGTGCTGAAGTGGCAAAACCTGTAAGAGTATGGGGCAAATCTATAGCAGAAGACGAAGATGGCCTCGGTGTATGCAGATATGCACCGTTATGCTCCATGAAATAAAGAATTAAGGGTATTTGATACGTCGTCGACGAAAACGACGAGGGCAATCGAATCTGTCCCAGGCCTAAGTTACAAGTAACTGCACGCGTGGGAATTTTCAGGGAAACAGCTTAAGATCTCTCAAACACAGCAATGGGCCAAGGTAGATGATCCCGTCCCAAGTATAAGGGACTGGTTACATAGCTATGATACAATTCTGTTGCAAGTTTCCACTAGCTTCACCCGACCATGCTGCGCTTTCGCCCTCTTAGTCGCACTTGAATGGAAGATACCCTTGAGCATGCGATGATCGATGAAACGACTCAATACTTACCATCATCAAGTCGCTTCCCGATAGCAGTCCATTCTTTTCCTATCCGTGATGCATACGCAGCGAGAACGGAAGCAAACATTGGCTCCGAGTCAGGATGTGTAGAGGAGAACGCGCGCTCAAGGACGTAGAGATCGACTGCTTTATCCTCCACCAAACTTGAAACATATGAGAGGCCAAAATCAATCAGAACCTGAAGTGCACGATGAGTGCAAAAGAAACCCTAGATGAAACTGTAACTAACCAAATTTCCTGGACATGGCGCAGTCAAAGATGTTGGATGACGAAGCATCATATTCGATGTCGTCAGATCTCCATGAATAATGTCAGCCAAGTGCATTTTTGCAATCTCTGTGCCAATGAGGCACATCAAATCATCTAGTACATAAACATTTTAAAAGAGAAGTTTTGTTTTTGTTTTTTGACGACACGTAAATATACTCACCAACAGAAATTCCGTGTGGTTTTAGTGGATCTGCGAGATCGTCGGCTTGAGTATCCTCTTCATTCTCAATGCTTTGGTCCTCTTGCTCCGCACCTCCCGGCAGTAAACGACGTACACTATTGCCGTCTATCCACTCAATACCCAACACGCCATCGGCCGCATCTACCATCCGGATACCTGGAACATTCACGCCAGACCTATTAATCCACGGAAGACAAATAAGCTCATATATGCTTGATCCGGAGCATTGGGAGTAGTACAACCCGTGGCCTGTCATAATTTGCGAAAACTTACCGGAGACATTTCAAAAGCGCCCGTGCCTCTCCCGCGACGCGAGATCGTGTCAGTGAAACATCCAGGGACGTGTGCCGGTACTGTTTTTTGAACCGGTGCTTTACGAGGATCGGCAGAGCGCTTGGTGTTAATTTTGTCTTGTAGACTTTCTGCATTATCGGTCGAATTAAACGCCCGTGAGAACAGGTTGGCACTGATATGAGATCGGGAGACTTGCTGCTTCAGCGCCTTGAGATATCATTTCAGCAGATGCGATGAGGGCGGATGAAGATGATGAAAGCATTGCAAACGGCGGCGAACGGGTGAACTGATTAGAAGGTCGCAGTCGTCGCAGCAAACTTCAAAGGGAATAGAGTTTATTTGCATCTGTTAGAACTGGACGCTTCTCCGATGTCTTTGCTTGATTTTGTTTACTAGTAGTTTTGAATATGTAATCTCAACGCTTTCACCTTCATGCCTGAGCAATGTTCGTACCTTTGATTGACTCGCTCTTACAATCTGAATATATGGTTATTAGCTCAATATGCTGCTGCTGCCCATGTACCATTCATCAAGTCACCCAGTCTTCGTGTTCCGCGACCAGTATGTTATACTCATATTTCCAAACAACAGACTTTATTTGTGGTTAGGTAGAACTTCCTCCAGACATACACCCACTGCCGGATACAGTGACGGACTATGTAAGTTTCCCAGGCGGTAGTCATCGTCTTACGGTCTCACTCGCCTTGAAACCGCTTAGTTTGTGTACCCATTCACCTTAGAGCCTCACATCATCACCCTAGAGTCTTCCCGTCGAAACACCATCGCAGCACACACCGCACGTCGGGAAGCGTACCTTCAATTACGGGAGGACGAAAAGGTTCGCCGGAAACGCGACGCGTTACGGAGGATTGCACCAGGTTTCGAACCGCAGGGATCAGTGCTAGTTCCGACAAGGTCGTCCCCTGGACAACATGGAACAGAAGAAACGGGTAACGATATAGGTGATGCTGGACATCGCAGCACGAAGTCAGTGATGGAAGATTTAGTGGATCAACTAGCTGCGCTAGATCGCGCGACCTCTGGTCCTGAATCGAATTTGGGACCAGGTTCATCTGGGGGCAGGTCATAGTCATCTTGAGATGGCGAAGATCGTGTATTGGTTTCGTTTTGGTTAGCTGTCGCTTTCTTACATTCTCTGCTCGGCCATCTCGATCAAAGGTTTATGATGTAATCAGGTACTCAAAACTTTATACTTACGAACAGATCGTCTCAGACAATAGGGAGCAGCGTACATGAGCCCTGGACAAGTAGAAATCATAATTCTCGCTTCAAATTTTTTTCCGATCATGAGACAAAATACTGTCTCATCAGACCCTGGGATGCTGCCCACGTATGACCCTGGCCAGTCGAGGAGATTCAAATCCGGAAGTCCAGGATGTAGGCTACTCGCTGCGGTCAGCCTCCTTTCATGGGAGTCATGTTTTTTCTGGGAGTCCTGGCCAGTCCTTTTCTGCAACCGCTAAGAACTTTACCATGTGGAGGAACGATGTGCTCTTCATGTGTACATTACTTTCAGATCATTCACATGGCCGATACACCCAAATTTATTTCTATCATAGCATCAGTTTTTGGTTCTCGAGTACAAGAATCACAAGAATGATCTTTGGTGTGTCTTCCGAACTGCAGGGATTTTTAGTAACGTCGATCATGATACATCCTGTTTCAGGCGAAACATATCTATCCCCTTGTCTGGTATAGACATAACTCATGATCTGGATCTATCTGCTTTGCGGCCAGAATCAGTCTGGGCAGGCATCTTCCGAAGGCTCTGCATAGTCTATATCCACGACTTGTCGAATCCGTTCCACGCTTGGGCTATTCGTCTTGGAAAAATATACTTCATTTTCTTATTAACTATCAAGATCGATCAATGGCTACTAGCAGATGGAAAGGTGTGTACTCGGTCCATCTGCATGTTGGTTATCTGAGCCAAGTTGTTCCTTTTGGATAGTTCCAAACATGACTCATTAATTATAAGTCAAACACGAGCAATTTTTTTACGGAAACTCCTGCCGTTCTGCAGAACGTTGTACCACTGTCCAGCGTCACCTGGACAAGGTATCAGGCTTGACGAAGACAGCTAAATTCTCGTTTTGGGGGTCAACAGCAAAAAGTGCTCCTCGAACTTCGGACTGTTGCCCTGTCACTGCTGGGTCCAGGGCTTCACTCTACCTTTCTACATACATCAGTTCAGCTACGCGTACGCCTGTGCTTTTGGCATGTCCGACTGAGGTAGGATGTGTCACTGACATTGTCAAACAAAGTGACTAATTCAACTTCTATCGCGAATTCAGCTGCCTCTCCGAATGCGGGTAGCAGCCTGATTGTTTAAACTGGGACGATCATGTCGTCGGTACTGATGGACCTCCGTGTCACACTTATAGTTCTCCGCAGCTTGCAGACGATGGATCCACTACCATACGAACACACAATGTTCTCGGGCGACAATCTTCCGTAGAAAACATGCAGTCGCCATGGCATACCATGTTCGTCCGCATCAGAATTGTACGCTGTCAAATACTCTACCAACTGTCTGACCGGTCGCCCAGAAGGTTTCGAATGAATCTCGCGGTGTTTGTTGTCCCAGTCGTTGGGACACATGATAGACGAGCTATCACATACCAACCAAAGAATCAAATATCCCATGTATTGAATTCTCTCCAATTTCAGGAACAAATGAAGGCTAGCATGCAATTTTCCATTTTACCGGTTCCTATGTAGTGCAAAGTTCCTACGATCACCGACTGAAATTATTGCCCTTGTGTTTTCCAGCCAACATGACTCATACGTGAGTTTAAAAATGAATCTGCAAGCAGAATTATGGGATCTTCTAGGATGTCATCGTTGTTCTTGGAACTCCACCATACACGGGGGAGCGTAATTATAACGTCTTGATTCGGTGTAGCTTTTGCATATTCTGAATATCTTGTGCAGAACAACCTAAATATAGGATTTCGTCATTCTAGAATCGCGATAAGTAACTTGCCGAGTTTGGTTATCGAGATTGAGCTGAGGCCGAGGAGTTTATCATGACCGAGAAGATTACGTTGACGAGAGCTGCCAGTGGGAGAAACCTACAACCTTGTCGAAAACATTCTTTTCACGCCGGCCAATTCCAATCATGAGGCCATAACATCAACAAGGTACCTAACGGTCCATAGTGCAAGACCTGTACTCTAGAATGTATGTAGTCTCCTTATACTCAATAAAATAAAGCTTGTTGTGAGTGCCACCCGAATAGATCGAGTAGATGATCGATGATGATCGGCGGTAAAGATTGCTGCATTTGAATTGGTGGTACTACGCTGTGGTACGGCTGTCGGCTATTTATTCCCTTCATTTAGCTAGCGCCGTTACCGCTATAGGCCCACCAAAGTGCCAGAAGTGCTTTTGCATGGCACCATGGCATGATTACTAGTAATAGTTTCGGGAGTCACCCGACTCAGGCTCGCCGCCGGAGCACGCCTGTTCTTACACCGAACACTAAAATGTCCGTTCGGTCAGCTTCGGCAAATACATTGCAGGGACCCTGTATATGCGTCGAGAGATCTGTCAACAAACTTCCTGCGGGATTTGCGGTGGCTCGGTCCTCAGAATATGAGCAGAGCCCGACCGACACCGTGACAGTTGAGCCTTTTGTCCGATTTCTGACCGCCGATCGAATGATTAACGTTATATTTAACGCTACATAGTCAAATTCTGCTGGACATTTAGTGTTACATGTTACGCCTTTACTTATGAAGCCGCTGGTCGATGAATATTAATCTGGATGGAGGTGGTTGCATGAAAGACGCTGGCGCCGAGTGATCTCGAATGATTTGGCAATCATTCAGCTGGCAGATTTGAATCTCCGAAAGTCGGTCGCAGGATTCTACCGATGGATGTGACTTACGCCTTTCAGCCAACATCATGCCTCATGGTAAACTTATTTTCCCTGACACCAGTGACCCCGCGGGCCGTTACCGACGCTAGATCTATAGACGTATAGTTGATCTAGTTGGATACGTGCCAATCAACATGATGTACTAGTATATGGGAATTTGGGAAGGGAACTACGTGCTTCAAAAATCGGCCGTTTAATAGGCTCACGGAGCCTCGCATCCGCCCTGGATAAAAGGCTCGAGGTCTTCCTTGCTCCCACTTGTCGCCCATGAATCCAACACGGTATCGTATTAGACTCCTCCTGGATATCTGTCGGGCTGTTTGTCTACCTGTGTTTGTCTTTTCTCTTGGTTTAAACATCGCTCAGCAACATCTTGGTTTTTTGACGATTCCTTCTCATGTCCTTTTCATCACCTTGTGGACGTCTGTTAAGAATGCTCTTTGGAGCCATATACAAGATCGAGAAGCCAGACGTCTAGGTGCCAAACGTATACCCCAAGTTGTCGGCAAATGGCCTGGTAATATCGATATCCTACTCAAGATGTTGCGGGCTTTCAAGACAAGCTATGTGCTCGATGTGTATCTAAACCTGTTCGAAGAATACCAATGTACAACGCTCAACACCAAAATTCTCTGGACGGACAACGTACGCAACTCCTCGAGTGTTGTAGTTATCGTTGATTGATAAGAAGATCAGATCATTTCGATGGATCAGGAACACGCCAAATTCGTACTGTCCACAGGTTTCCGCCACTTTTGGAGGGGTCATGCCCAGAAGGAAAGGATGTTCGTTTTTTCTCTATCTTCTTCGAGGGCCACTTGAGTAAGTCGAACTTTACAACAGGGAGACCTTTCTTGGCGATGGCATATTTAATCGCGATGACGAGGTGAATTACTGGATTCTGGCATTCACCAGTATTTACCGTGCATTATTAAAGTTATATTGTAGATTTGGAAACTGGTTTGTTACCATAGTGTCTCCATTTATAACGCAGGCGAACTGAATCTCTTGCAGCACCGCACAGTCGCTCGGCCATTTTTTGCCCGTGATCGCATATCAGATTTCGACATCTTTGAACGCCATTGCAGTCGATTTTTCTCGATTCTGTCTGGCATCGGTACATTGAACCAACCATGCGAAGCTCAGGACCTGTATTCCCGTTTTGCGCTTGACGCAGCATCAGAATTCTTGTTCGGCAATAACTTAGACACCCTTTCAGCAGCATTACCCATTCCTGGGGTGACTGCTATGGGTCCCAAAGGCTCTGCCACTGAAGATGTATGGGGATCGTTCGCAGGAGCTTTCGAGATGGCCCAGGTAATTGTAACACAAAGGTCCCGAATAGGGTATCTTTGGCCATTGTTTGAATTGTTCGGGGACAAAATGAAGCCACACGTAGAGATAATACATGATTGGTTGGACCCACTCGTCAAGACAGCGCTCGATGATAAACTCTGCGCTGCGCGAGCGGGCATCACAAGTCCAATCGCGGACAAGACATTCTTACAGCATCTAGCTGATAGTACAGAAGATCCTATCCTGATACGTGATCAGCTACTGAGCATGCTGCTGGCGGCACGCGATACAGTAAGACCCACCTTTTAATATGTCTGCTTTCTCGGGTCTGATTTTCACCTTCAGACCGCCTGCGTTTTAACATATATAACTTACTTCTTGGCCATTCATCCACATGTCATGGAGAGACTTCGTGCGGATGTATTGCAATGTTGTGGGCCCCGCGATCCTCCAACTTACGATGGCATCAAAGACTTGAAATACAGTAATTTTTTTATTCATAAAACGTGGAACAGCCCGACTGATAAAATCCTAATAGTGCGTGCAGTCATCAATGAAACACTTCGCCTATTTCCTCCCGTGCCTCTGAATGTCCGTGAGAGTCGGCGGTCGTCTTGTCTCCTCCCACCCTCAGATTCCTCTTACCCTAACGATGGACAACCTTTATACATGCCAGGCTCTACAAGTATCGTATACCTTCCACTTCTTGTCCAGCGAAACAAGGCCCTCTGGGGACAAGATGCCGACAGTTTTGATCCAGAACGATGGCTACAACCGGAGCGTATCGCAAAGTTTGCTGCCAACCCTTCTATGTTTGCACCTTTCAGTGTAGGGCCACGTGTCGTGAGTTTCATCAATTGCATTACTTGAAACGCCTGCATCTTACGACCGATGCATGGTGTAGTGCATTGGTAAAGACTACGCTTATAATGAGATGTCGTACTTCCTCGTCAGGCTGCTCCAACGATTCGACAGATTAACACTCGCGCCTGAGATACAGCCAGAAGGATCGTTACCTCCGCCAGAATGGCAAAACAGGCAAGGTCGACAGGCTAAAGAGAAGATATGGCCTAGTGCTGCGATGACACTCTATGTCAAAGTGAGTACTGATATTCTAGAAGTATAATGTCAACTTGAATCTGATATTCTGCAGGGTGGATTGTGGGTCCATTTTCATCGGGCAGATGCATAAGATATCCACGCCATCTAAAATGCTAAACTTCGCCTGGTGCAGCAGATATTCTTCAGACGACCACTTCTGGGTCATCAGTTGCCGGTCGTATTGTGGCAGGATTAAACGTTTGGAGCTTCACTGGAAAATTGCTGCATCATCCCATTGCGATTTTTATGAATAACTTCGTGATCACCCACTGGCACGCCGCGAACACGTCATTATTATTCGTCAATTATCTTTTGACGATATTATAATCCCAGCCTTAGTGATCCAATATATATCCATCTACTGCCAGGCCGCGGGCTGATGTCCATTTGAGGACTGAGTGTCGCCTACTGGCAGGGCAGATACATCTATATCGGTACCGAACTTCCTCATACCCATATGTACGGCCTACAGCTTTGACAAGCTTCTTCAAGTTGTCTTTTAAGTGGTGGCTAACCAAGTCGATCCATGGGTCATCAGTACTACGTCTTACGAGTTGCTTTTTTTGCGATTGTGCAAGTGGAATAAGCTGGGAAAAAAGCGTAAAAGCAGCAAGTCAAAAAAGCCCGGTAACTATGCTAAAAAAGCAAGGTATTTTGGGGGTGTCTCAACGCGAAAAGAAGCTACAGAAATCTAGAATAGCGAAAGAACTTGTAACTAAGAAATTCTATACTTGAATGAGTAGTAAGCTGTCACGAAATTTTTATCAGATTATGACATTATGTAGTCACTTGATCACAGTTTTTTCATGTGTGGATCGCCATTTTGACTTTCTGACTTTCTGACTTATGGCAAACTCGCAACAAGCTAAAAAGTGCAAAAGCTAGCCCGTCGAATATGGCCCTACCCGCGAGTCTAAGTGTACTGGTAATTTATAGTAATTAGTCGATCAGCCAGCCTGAGCCTGCTGCCTGACTATCTCTGGAGACTGCCGTTCAAGCGGCATGATGGTCATGGTTCCTTGCAGCTTGCGGCTCCTTGAGCTTCGACTTGCTGGGAAAATGATCATATGTCAGTGACATTACGGAGTGCCATGCCAAGCTGCCAAAACCCTGGTAAATCTACTAAGGATTTATCTGTCAGTTCCGGGCCGCTAGATATGTTTCCTGTCTGTGACTCGTTGAGTGCGTACCACCTGCATCAACAGTTCGGGATTCAGGTATAGTCCGCTCACGTTAACGTGACTACTATGGACATGCCATTCTCTGGAACTTTCTTGGGCACCCCCGATGGATGGGATTTCTATCAACTTCAAGTGGCTGGGATCAGACACGTCAGGTCAGCCGTGGTGCCAGGGGCATGCTACCCTTGAAGCTTTGAATCTGGTAGCCGTTTATAAGCCGGCAAGATTGTAGGTCAAACATGAGGAAACCGTGGGCTACAGATTTCGATTTAGGACGGAGTAAGTTCCAATCTTGGATAGATAAGAATGCGGCGTGCAGTACAGTGGCCAACCAGGAGATCTGCAGGAGATATACCCTGGTACTACCGGCGGCCTGACGGCGTACTTCATTGCCAAGCCTGCGTGACGGTCGTCTAGTATTCTGTTCAAGTCAAGTGCGAGTGAGACCTAGTGTGACAAAAGAATACACGTTTAACTTGAAATCACTGTAATACATCAAAGGGGATTATATTAGATGCAGGTAGAGGAGATAAAAACTGCTGGAAGAAAACACTGATGAGGAAGTTACGCTGTGTCGCGCCGAAGAAACAAAGTGTTGGGTGTACGCAACACTGGCATTAGTCACATACAATGTAATGCTAGTAGTAAACACATTCAACAAGTATTCCATGTGCACAAAGGGCGTACATTCCGCCTACAGAGAACCGGAGGAATAAGTTGAAGGAAGAACGGGAGCAATCGCCATAGCAGAATCCGAGAACGTGAGCATAGAGCAACCAGGCAAGCAATGCATGGATGGTAACCATCATTGGATATAAATGACTCGATTCCGTACCTGGGTAATCCTGGATATATGACGAGCCCAGTGATTCTTGGCTGGGATTGGATACTCCGTATGAATCCTGATCCAAATATTGGACCGTAGATTACCATCTGCTGGTCTGAGCAGTATCAGGATGTCATGAAATCGTACGGCCATCAAGACCTTCCTGTTTTCTCTGGTGATCTCGTGAGGACGCACCCAAACTTCTGCATCACGGTAACCAGTCATGCGTAGCATGTACTTCTCTTGGAATACACCTATTTTCCTCTCCAAGGTGACCGCATCTACGGAGACCGGGTATAGATTCAGCTTTGTGCAAACACCCTTGTTCGTCACATTGAAGTCTGGGTTCGGTGACACGTCGAGTGCTATATACTGGATGGCGCTTACGGCTGGAATGCAGCAACAAAGGGAATCGAGACATCCACCGAGCCAACTGGCGCCACACTCCTCGTTCTGGTACTGTGACCTTGTATCAACGTCATCAGTCCGAACAGCAAAACAAGCAGGATCAGAAGCCATCAAACTGTTTCGACTGGATGGCTTCCCCTGCCATTGGAAGATAGTAGAATCGCTCGAGGACTTCATATATTCTAGCTGAAGCCGGAAAAAAGCGTTCTCGCAACCTTCCCCATAAAGAACTGGCATGTTGAGTTCGAACAAGCCCAGGAGACAATATGCTCGATCTTCCCCCCTCGTTGTTGACCTCCTTGAAGCCCATCGCATCTTCTCAGCAAAAGTGCGTCTCTTCTGTAAATCGAAGTCCCGGATCACTTCTGCTGGAATCTCCGTAGCAGCTTGTAGCAGGTTCAAGAGCTGGGGATGGTTCTTGTGATTAAGTGTTCTTTGAACAAGTTCCTGCCAATCCCAGGTGTAAAACTTCAATGCTTGGGGAGCAAGAAGCTCAAGTAGAGTCCATCCCCTCGAGAACCACGCATCCTCCCAGCGCACTACACCACCGAAATTATCGCAAAAAGTGAGCTGCAGATGTTTTGTTTCATGTAGCTCAGAATTGTGCAGGTAGTATAAAGGCTGTTCTGGGTCATGTTCGTCGCCCCTCCTCGCGGTCGAGCCGACGCGCATACCATGGCTGTTGTTTCCGAAAGTGGACGTGTGGTTTTCCAGGCTCGTTAGATGTCCTGTCTGAGCCATATGCACGATGCACAGGTGAGCCTGCCTGTACCACGTAAACATTGCGTTGACAGACTCCTGGTATTCAGCGCTGCTTGTTCGGTCAATGCAACACGTGTCTGTCCACGCTAACCTGTAGCCAAGGGCATGCGCCGTTCTACAGAACATGACTAGCTTCCGTAAACCAGGATCATGATGAGGAGTAGAAGGCTCTGCAAGACGTCTCGGGAGCCATTCTGAGAGATGTCTTTGAGCTTCCTGTAGGTTGGGCTCGCTTGAACACCACCGATGAGAAAATATAGCGAAGCTGAGCAAAGGTGTGAGCTCCATCTTCAACTCCTGCTTCCACTTTCCTCGATCTACTTTCGCTAATTCCTCGACGAAACTAGTTTCCCCAGAGTCCTTCTCATCTGGTACATATCTTGCTTTCATTTTTGTTTTCACCGCCGTAGCCAGGTCGGATCTCAATACTAGAGAGTGGTGCTCTAGGTCAATCAGACGGACGGGCATTTTGGCGACCCAATTGTGGATTGTTCTATCGACGAATTGTGTCGCATCCTCGGTAGGGACATCCCAGTCAGTTTGCGCATCTGACTTCATCGATGACAATTGATCCTTGACGCAGTCCGACGTAAAGTGTTGAAGTCTAGCGTGCACCTGGTCTACAATAAGCATTGTAACATGATAAGATATCGTTCTTACCTCATCATGAATAACTGGGATTTCCCATTTCTCCAGCTCATTCTCAATCCAGTAGCGCTCCGACAAAGACATCTGAAGGACAGATTGAGATTTAGTACTTCCGGTTTACCAAGATTTACGAACAGACGAATAGAGGTCTGGGTCAAGTTCAATCTTCGAAAAGCGTCGTGATGCATGCAATGCCGAATGAACAGACATTGGTCACGATAATAAAATCTAGGTTGCTGAAATGATGAGTTCCAGAGCTTTAAGTAATCAGGTTGGTGGTTAGGATAAGACGCTGCAGTGCCCATATATATAAAGGTAGTATATCTCGGATATCTAGAAGCAAATAATTGAGATTAATCGGACTACTGGGTGTGCATGGAAACAGACCATCCGCTCACCATCCACTTGCGGCGTGCCACCAAACACATGTTGATCGATGACCTAAGAGATAACCTCTCGCTGTGAGGGATTTATGGTGAAAGTGCATGCAGGGCTCTGAAGTGACACGACAAAGCAGCACCGTTGAACACTGCCCCACTGGGAGAAAACGGAGGCATATGAACATGGAGTTAAGACGCGACTTTGCAGCGAGGTACGGAGCGAGTTGTTGACGTGTGTCTGGACGGAATTCATCCTAAGGTGTATGAAAACCGCATGAATGAAAACTAGAGTTTGCACCAAGGTGCAGGTGTTGTGCATGTTAATATTATGCCTAGTTGATATTGGAAACAACAAGTGCTGAGCGCTGGTAGTGACGCGGCACGCCTGTTTTATTCTCACCCCGCTTCACGCACTTAGCCTACGATTGTGTAACTGTTAGCACGAAGTTGCTACTGAGAAACAGACTCACCTTCTTGCTACTCAGACCTCCATGTTTCATAGCACAGAAAGAAGATACGATTTCTTTCACAACCGGTCTTCAAGTTGATTGGCATTTTGTGAGCTGTTACGGGGTGATGACTGATCACAGTGACACCACCAGCGCTAGCGTCACACCTGGGCCAACTTGAACGGTCCGTACCAGTCTACCAGAACTTGTACTTGACTTGTACTTGGGCTTTCTGTCATGAGCGCCCTCGAATATTCCAAAGAGTCCGCTGATTGTAACCTCAGCCTTATGATCATAGCTGCTTGCTCCAGGAATCAAAACTCTGTCGCTTTCCAACCCATGGACGCAAAAGAGCATGAGACATTCAATCTAAACGCTCGCTCAGGCTGCAGCTGTTTTATTTGGAGGAGACACGGCGATCTTAGCGATAGCCATGGCGCACATTCGAAAGGATGAAGTGGCTGAGCTTGTGTCGGTGTCAACATATCATGGACGCCTCGCTACATCCAATAAGCCTTCAGCAGTAACTGGCGTTTCACTTAATTGCTGTACATGCTACAACTTGAACGCACCCTGCTCGACCAACTTGTCATGTGTTAACATTCATAACTTTCTGGGTCTACAGCTGCTACATTCCATCGTTTGGTACGGAGGTCGTACAAATCGACGCCTTGAAAAAAGTATAGGACGATTTCGCCTGATAGACTCGGCGTGAAAACTGCGGCAGTTGTGTTGTCATATTGGTCTTCCCGCGCCCTGCGATATATCGGCATGTTGGGGCCAGATGAATTAAAAAAGGGTACTTGTGCCTGACTCAGTGGTGTGAAACGTCATCGCTGGGCTCCTTTCACTGGTAGAATCGATGCATGTTTATGTCCGGACAATAAAAGTGCGAAAGAGAAGGTCTGCTGGAAGACCAGGCTTATGCGAATGTTTCGTGAGTCGTTGGTTGTGGCTATTATAAGACAACATCTTCTAATCGTCTGCCGATATACCCTCAGCATAATCGTAGATCTCTTCCATCCTTGTTAACATTTCCAGCTGCAAACTTTAAGAAGTTGAAATTGTACATCATGTGTACATCACCATTGTACCAAATGATGGTGTATGGTCTTCACTTCTGTCCACGACCCGGTTTTCTCA
>QOVE01003006.1:0-10967 GCA_003521275.1 Tricholoma sp. MG99
AGAAGTTCAATGCAGCCTCAAACCTCACATGTGGATGTGTGACATTTGTCCCCTCCATTGAGGATCCCACACATGTGAGGCTCGATCTTCCTGCTTCAAAGACTGACCCACTTCACACAGGCATGTCAGTTTTGATCACTAAGGTGCCCATGGGTTCTACAACATGTGCTGTTTCCACACTCCAACACCTTTTCATCATTGATCCCTAGCCACTTGATGCTCCTCTTTTCTCTGATATCAATGGCTCCCTCCTCACATGCACCACTTTTATCTCCACACTCAAACAATGTCTTCATCAGTAAAATCACAAGTGCTTTTGGCACAACTTGAAACTGCTTGAGGTCACTTGCGCTTGGTGAACACTTGTAGAATATCTTGTTCCTACACTTGATTGTTCACTTTGTGACTTTTCTAATTCAGACTGCTTCAGCCTAACCCTTGGGTTTCATACTAAATTTGTATATGTAAAACAAAGTTGAATATCATAAAATCCTTTGAAAAGATAGAAGTGCAATGGTAGTATAAGAAATTGACAACTATAAGCAACTAGAGCCTAGAGTCCAATCAATCATAAAATCTCATCCGCCCGATCAACTTCTATAGTCAGTCAATGCTGCAGATTTGAGTGCCTTGGACTGTTTTTACTCTCCACCTCTGAGTCTCTACCATTAGTTTCAAGACTAGCACAGATTGTTGACTTAGAGGAATGTGACATGTTGGTGTGAAAGCAGAGGAACCTTATCTCCCATTCAACAACAAAGTGGGCTAGAGCACATTGTAACTTTGGAATATATAGAACTGACAGAAGATATGCTCACTTTCTTCTGGTTCTATCCAATCTTCTGCAATGATCCTCAATCTCTCTCGTCCCATCTCATCTCTCCCATGGACAAACACTAGCACCATGTATGACAAGATTTTTGCAGGAAGCAGCACATCAAAACAGTATTTAGATGGGAGAAGTGTCGAAACCCCCAGAGATGCCCAGTGAGATGAGTTGTGGTGTGTGATGATGTTAGGAATGAGATCAACCAGTGCTGCACCATGTTTGGAAAGTGAATTTGAGTAGTCTATGTTTGCCAATGTCTGAGTCACTTCTGAACAGAGTGTGATCAGTTCATCTAAACAAAACAATCTGTGTTAGAACCAAGGTCGTACCTCCAGGTCACAGGGTCTAAGGAGCCTGACAGGTACCGTCGGGGTCGGGACTGATTGAAAGAGAGACTTGGTGGGCACCACCAAGCTCAACAAGAATGAGGATCCTTGGAGTTGCTACCAAGGATCAAGTACGAGTTACGATTCACAACCAAGGGTCTCTTGGTTGTTACTTAGTTGTGAACCGGAGATATAACCAAGGGTTAGAGAAACTAGGTTAAACTGTAGATACATGAGAGGTATCAACAGTTTATATACTTGTCTAAGAGTCCATATTCGGTATTGTATTGAATAAGAGTCAACTATGAAACAGCATCTAAGAATAGTGATGAGTTGAGAGGAATCGAGAGGAATCAGAATAAGTCAGATAGGAATCAGAAAGAGTCAGGACAAGTCGGTATGAGTCATGGCACATCCAATCAATAGAGTCAGAGATGAAACGATATGATGCATAGCAGCATATCTGGAATCAATGTGGAACCTCATCGGAGGTAAGCTATTAATAGCATGGTCAGGATCGAATGTGGGATCATATGAATGTTGTCTCAAGAGTAGAGACGAGTTGAGAGGGATTGAGACGAGTCTCTATGACTCAATGAAGAGTCAACATGGTCCTTGATGAGTTGAGGATTGCAAGAGGATGTCCAAGCCGTAAGGATAAGTATATGTGTTCATATACGAAGCTGTAGAGATGCCGGAGGACAAATGTATGCATGTGTACATGAGGCTGGAGGAATCAGAAGTGTGTGTTGATGTGAAATGCATGTCAAGCAAGGGAACGGAGTGTATGAGCAAGATGAGCACAAGTGGTGAATCGGCACGTGGGCACATGGTGGGTCGTCACGTGTCAAAGGTTACAACAATGAAATGAAAAGTTGAATGAAAAAAATACAAAAACACAAGCAACATGAAGACCCATAAAACCTGGATCATCTGATTTCCCAATATAAACACAATCATACTGTGGTGCATCATGATACCATGACTTGACCACCTGTATACACTCACTGTGCATTCCTCCTGTATCACACAAGTTGCTTGGTGCATAGTAGACTGCACGCACAGAGTTGAAGAGGTATACCTTTCCTGTAATGGTGTAATGGAAGGGCACTCATCAATAGATACCATGTCTCTGTCAGAGGTGTCCGGATTCAGTTGATTGTAGAAAAACTGCTGAGTCAACTCTGGCAATCTCAGTTGATTCACATGATATGCAAGGCAGTCAAGGTTGTGAGGGACATTATGTACTTAGATTGTAATCAGTTCATCATCAAAATAAATTTGAGAAGTTACAAACCAGACATCTTCACCAACATTACTTCAGAAAGTGACCTTGGGCCATCAATTGCACCCACATCATGCTCTTCATCCTCCACAGTAGGCATAGAAGGCAGGTCAGAATGAGCTTTATCTAGTGGATCTCCCAGTAAATGTGTGGGAAGCCCAGGGCCATCCAACATTCCACGAGAAGTGAAATTGACATGAGCTGCAGTGAGTTTGTCTAACTGCTGATTTGAAACCAACATCTGACCTAATTGTTTGTTATGACTAGAGCATTGATAGGTTTTTTTGACAGCCTTGATATGCTTTGATTCAGTTATGGAGGAACAGAGCCCATTAGGAGTGCCAAACATCTGAATCAGAGCACAGTAATGCACAAGGGAGTGTTGATGAGGTAGCAAAAAACCCTTTGGTCGGATACCTAAATCCCAAAAGACCTTGCAGTGCATGTGAAAGCTTTCCAGGGTCTTGTCAAGCTGGGTCAACATGTCTTCATCAATAACAGATTGGCAAACAAGATAGCTGAACTTAATCAGGTCCCTAATCATGTGGACCATCTCTGAGGAAACATGACCTGCAATAGCAGGAAGATAAACCTGTTTCCTGATGATCAGACTATAAGTGCAATCATGAATCAACTAAAAGCACCTTCATCAAGCCTTTTGAGTCATCTCCCATCCATTGTTTGAATCCTCACCCTTCATGAAAATGTTGTAATCCTGGAAATGGTGGAGCAACCACAATTCTGTATTGAGTCAATATGATACTAACAGTCAATCAATTTTGGAGGTGGCATACCGTTGATCAATGTCTGCAAGAATTTTATCAGCAAGAGCCTCAGCATAAGTGCTCTTGATGAACTGCTCCACCCAGTCAACAAGATGATCCTTAAATGTACCCTTGATTATTTGATGAAGAATGTCAGGAAATAATAACTCATGGATATCAGCCTGAGGAAATGTCACCATAAAAGGCTAGTAAAAACCAATGTATCAGAACAGGTATAAATTGATTTTTAAATCACTTACCAACAAGTCACCAATGATCCCATACTTATCTCATAGCTCTTTCAAAGTGAGCGCATCTAGAAGTGTATCGGTATGCTCATGAGACCATCATCCAGCAGGTGCATCAAGATCGGCAGTGTTAGCTGTACATCTGACACCAATTAGTCCAAATAATTAGAAAATGCTAGACAAGCACACTTCACACACCAACCCTGGACAACACAGGCCAGAAGGGCTTGTTCAAGGTAATCAGCAATATATGGACCCAACCCATAAATTACACATCTCCAATGATCATCGCCACATTTAGTAACACAAAGTTTCATCATAAATGGTCGCAAAGGCAACAAATTGTGTTCAAAAGAGCTATGGAACAGCTGGCAACAAAACTTCCAAAAATCAGCACTGTCAGAAATTTGTGAGATGCTACAGGACAGATTATTCAAGTTCAGGAGAAGGGAACAACAAGACACATACTCTTTGGTATGGCAAGGAAGCCAACTAAGCTTACAGCATTATGATGTGCATGTCAAACTGCATTGTGAACATTCAAGTGAAGCATAGAGAGGATAGAACTCGTTCTGCCCTGTGGCAACCAAGACCATTGTTTTGCCGCTCCCAAGAATAATGGGAACAAACATGGACCCATGGGTCTCAGGATCTTCTGCAATTTTATCCTGACAGATTCTCATAAGTATTCTGCTTGAAAATATGAGTAAAACTCACCACCTGCATCCAAGACCAATTTCCAGACATCAAATCTGTCCATTGGTGTTTGCCAAGTTTAAAAATCCTCTTTGGTGCATAGTCAATTTCATCCTTGAAGTCGGAGTTGCCCAGCTTATTTTCCATGACATGTAGAGGGTTTCAAAACCAAACCTCATATGTCTGCTCCATCCAGAGGGGCACTGTTGGCTGATCATCAGGAATTTCACCGTTATACTGAACCAAAAATGAATGCCATGTGACATCACCCTCTTTCACAGCATCAATAATTGAGTATAGCTCTTTGTGATCAGCTACAGGAGGATTGTCGTTGGGATACAGTGCAGCCAGGATATTAAGTAACTTGTTGATCTTTCCTGCCAACATCTCCTCCTCCACATAAATAAATGCACTGAACTCAAATTCAGCACGAGTGTTGAATGGCGAGTAGTTGTGATCATGTTTGTCATCTGGTGGAGGGGCTGTAGCATTGGGTGGGAGATCATACCCATCTGGATCACATGGCACTCCTGTATGCAAGGTCAATCTGTAGCATGCATAATGATTGACAAAGAATCTTCCGTACTGTCCAAACATAGGTGTTGTTCAATGATGACTGCTGGACCTCGCTTCTGTGGAGATGGCAGAACATGTTGGCAAGGAGTGCCAAGTACTGGAGTGTGTCAAGGTGTCCTAACTGGCAAACCCTGTGGAGTGCATCTCAGAGACCTGCATGATGAGAATGTGGGTGAAAAGATAGGTTGAGATGGTGATTGTGATGGAAGAAGTGGAGGTGGTGGAGGGGTTGGAGTATGAAGAGGTGGATACTGCATTGCAGTGGAAATAGCATGCTCTGTGTTCTTGTGCTGCCAAAGTCCATGTATAGATTTGCAGGTTTTTTGGCACTGGTTGCATTGGAACCCCTTTGTGCAAAATTGCTTTCTTGGGTGTGATTGCAAAGAAACATCCTCATTCTCCTCATTTTGCATGGCAGTAGGTATAGAGAATGGTGTTGGAAAACAAAGGGTGGAGGTGCTAATGTTGGTTGGTGCCGATCTGCAATCGATGAGTAAGTCCCACAGGAGAATGTTTATGAAAGACCACAAATGGGAGCAGTGGGTTCATGCGGTCATGTTGCCGACAATTTCAACTCATGAATTTGAAAGTTGAAGTTGATGTGTTCTACAATACCACAATAAGCCCTCTCCTGCAACTTTCACTCCAACTCCAATATCAAAACATCCAGGAATGTCAATCCCTCCCAGTCTTGGCATGAGTTTACATGCTAACCATGACAAACACCCCAGAGCCGTCTCTGCACCTAAACCGTGACGCAGCTCCAATGAAGTTGCAGCCAAGAAAGCAAAAAAAGAACAAGAAAAGTGCGACAAGGCATCAAAAAAGGGAGTGGCCTTGAAGAATGTGGCTAGTCTTGAGGACCAGATGCAAAAGGAGGATGACAAGATAGCTCAGCAAGCCAATCATCCACCTGTCAATCTTGAGAAGAGGGAGCTTCGCTTGCGCAAGGAGGTACCTGGACCAAAATGTAAGTATTTCACATTCTTCTGATGTCCATGCCAACTCACATGGTCAAGCAATAGCTGGCACAACATTACTGCCAGATGATCCCCCTGGCGACATCTCAAGCCCAAGCGGTGATGAGTATGATCCTCAGAAGAACAGTGCTGAAAGTGAGCATGACTCAGAAGATGATAATGAAATGATGGATGTTCTATCCAATGAGGAGATCCAGGCCCCAGCAAAGAAAAAAAACAAGGTGAAGTCAAACAAGCACAGCAATGTAGTTGCTGCTTGTATGGTCCCACCAAAATGCAAGATTAGTGCTGGGACCCAAGAAGGCTTGAAAGATGTGTATGTCCATTGTTCACGATCATAGCAAGAGTTTATCTTCATTCTTCTTGTAGTCCACAGCCACCTAACAAGAAGATAAAAACTCAGAAGGCTGAGATACATGACAATTGGGACCAACCATACACTGAAGACCCAGTTCTCATGCATGCCCCAAGTCATTGATCAGTGTCCACCACCTCTGGCATATCTTATGTTAGCATGACAAGTAGCAAACCTACCATGGGTAATGCAACCACTGGTGATGATTCAGACACAGATGCAATCGGAGGAATCAGTGACAATGGAGGTGATTTGGCAGAGCAACATGGTTTGGCAGAAAAAGAAAAGGTGGCAATTCAATATTATGGTGGTCACAATAACCCTGGCGAAGCAAAGGTGAGTACTACTAGTCATCATTATTGAGAGCTGGATGGAATAAAACCAACAACTGAGGCAGGAATGATCTTCACCATTGACTTGATCCGTGAGTGATCAATTGAGTCAATCTTGCTCCAGGGGCCCCCTCAAGAAAGACAAGATTCAGCTCTCTCATCTCCCTTTGGAGATTCAACAAAGTTATCGGACCATCCTCACTCCATGGCTTCAGGAACTGTTTGGAAGCACACAACCTTGGGAGTCACCTAGCAAAGATGATATATGTAAACTCTGGTCTCAGATATTCAACAATGGCCCAGCTCTTGATCAAGAAATGGAATTTATAGTTTTCAAGTTGGTGAGTTTTCATTTACAGTCTGGTGCTGAATCATACATATGTTGATGATTTGCATGACAGGTTGATGATCATCTTGCGGAATGGTGGAACAAATTTGCCTACACTGCACTTGCTTACCTCGAAGGCCATGTCTTTTTGAACTTACCCGAAAATATGAAGGAAGCCCAGTCTATCTACACACAATGGTTGGTCACTGGGAAGGATCATGATAGACCATTTTATTATAGAGTGTTTGATGATGGATATGGTGATGAGGCTCCCACAAAAGCGGTAAGTCATTTCCAACCTTTTGGACATTTCTAATGTCATACGAATATAGGGCTTATTCCAGTTGTCACTCATTGCGGCAATGCTGGGTTCACACTTCTTGGGAATTTTGCAGATCGGTGCTAGAGGACATTCCAAAGAACATCCCATTGGAGCACTTGTCCTATTGACACAAGCTGTACATATATTACCATGTCGACTATCATCAGCACTGTAACACCACTCTGAATCCATGTAGGCCAAGTGTGCACTCATCATGTGGGAAACTGGAGACCAAGTGAAACCCCTGCATCCCACTGGAGACTTCTTGAAGACTAACTGGGGTGATCATATGGAAATGTGAGAGGGGAAGCAACTCAAAATCAAAACCACTTCCTCCCTTGTGAAGGTTGTCAACAAGCTGAGTGATCCACAGTGGGACAAGATCATCAATATGGCTATCAGTGCCTCGAACCAGAGAAAGGAGACAATTCCAGGACAGGTTGAGGAGGTTCTGGGTAGCTCTGCTGAATCTGATTTCAAGTTGGCTAACAATGATGAGAAGGAAGGAGCAGGACTGGAGGAATACCATGGTGACAGCTCAGGCTCTCAGGCTACTGCAATGGAGAACCAGGCAGACAATATGAATATTGACACCCATGTAGAAAGTAGTAGCGAGTAGTAATCTATTCATTTTCCACTGTGCCAAAATGTTAGCTTTTTGACAGCCTTATGGACGCTTACATGAATGCTTGAAGCAATGCTTAACATGCTTGTCCAAGCGTTTTGCACTTTTCCAAGAAAATGGACCTGGATTGAAAAAGTGCTAATGCTTTATAGCTTATCCGCTTTGAAAAGCAGTCAAGTCTCCATAAAGCAATTCTGTGATTTTACTGATAGTTACATCACTTGGCATCAACACATCACAGTTTGCTGGTCACAGCTTCCACCAGGGAGCTGCTTCGGCTGCTGCTGCTGCTGTGTGGTATGCAGGTCATGAGATTCAGCTTCTTGGCCACTGGCGCAGCAATGTGTACAAACTCTACATTGATGTCCCACATGAGCACATTCTGGGTCTCTCAGACTCTCTCTGCATGTCTCCATTTGGCCACTCCTCATGCTCAGCTTTTCATTCCTCCAGCCCTTCCTTTTGCTCCTGCCCTTGTGGCTTGAGTTTGGCCTCCCAACACAGAGTCCGTGCGAAAGAGCTTGGGCGACCAAATACATTTATTTGCTCGCAAACTGCACAGACTCGTACCTTCAAAGACCTGAGCCCCGTGATCTCTCCTAGCATCTCTCCTTCCTCTCCCCTCCTTCTCATCTCGGGAGCCAGGCATAGACTTTCTTTTTTACTAAGATCGATGATCATCAGGATTCGTCACTGATCAAGGTGGCAGGTAGTCATGTGACTGCGTACATCTTCCGGGCCTTAATGAAGGCATGTACTATTCCGAGTCAGTTATTACCCCCGCCTATCTCTTATCAGTCTTCATTTTTTAAAACTGCGGCATACGACTCGGATTTTGTATCGATTTTGTATTCTCGGAATGAGGTTAGTGCCGCTCCCCAGACTTGCCATCGGGTGTTGATCGGATGAGTCAGGACAAGTTGCAACTTGGTTGCAACTGTTACCGTGACTAACTAGTGTCGAAAGCCATCGTTGCATCGCTGCACTGCTCATGTGAATCGAAGTGCTGTGGTGCAAGTTTGCATATTTGAAGACAATGCAGTCCTTCAAGCAACTTGAAGTTTGAACAGATCGGATTCGACTTTCAGGTGCCTCGACTCCACAAGATTTGCTGTCGGTATAACTATAGATAACTTCCCATGAACCACTGTATTATGATCCTCCAATCGTATCAAATGGATGGCGTAAAGAATCCAAGCATGACCCTTGATTGTGACAGTTATAAACCTTTGAGGGGAGTCCGAATTCATTACTTACTGCACCCTCTTGGTTTACATCTATCTATCTTTTAGCTACCAAGATGTCCAACTTGAACATGCCGATTGTGCTTCTGCGCGATGTTCATCGGCGGAAGCAGATTTTCACCGTCTGGGAGAAGCAGAGACGCAAGCAGGAGGTCTACTGGGCGGTGGAATGTTTTGCTGAAATGGTGACCACTATGGATGCTACCTGCTGAACGGGCTGATCTGGAATATTAGCTTGGAGTGTTCTTCCTGGTATTTTCTGGTCAGCATTCGAAGGAAGTGTCCATCGCAATATACTAACACAACTGGTAGGTGTGGGATCGCAGGTGAATTGGGTGCTTGGAAACATTATTGGGCGACCCAACCCATCTTGTAAGTCTTTTAAAATCTGAGTATAGAACCTGTCTTAGGTGCATCGTCTCCAGCTGTGCTCCAAATCGGCTTTTCTTGGGCATGTGGCGTCATCTTCGGGTTGACAGTATGTGGCGCAACGTCAGGTGCACATATCAATCCATGCCTCACGATAGCCTTCGTTGTCTTCCGAGGATTTCCAAAACTTCGGGCAGTTCGGTACGTACTGTCTCTATCAAGCCGCCACACTCATTTAAGTTTGATTCCGTCGATCCCAGATATATTATCGCCCAGATCCTTGGAGGGTTTATTGCTTGCTCACTCATTTATGCACAATACAAGGTCACGATCGATGACGCTACAGCGATTCTTGTAAAGGCTGGAACTTTCGAAACGCTGCAGTTCACGCCCAGTGGCCCCGCCGGGGCATTTGCCGTATACCTTCCACCTGGACAATCCCTGGGCCGAGCATTCCTCAACGAGTTCATCACGGTGAATAGCAGTGGCCTTTTGTTATCTGTTTAATTTCATTTGACTTCAGGACACCTTTATCGGAATTGTTGTTTGGGCAGCCTTGGACCCAAGTAACATCTTAGTTCCTCCCCCATTCGCACCCGTCGTCATTGCACTGGTATAGTAAGTCTTATCGATCGAAGTCTCCGAAAAAAGCCTTATGCAAGACAATCTCAACTAGCGCAACTGCCAACTGGGACTTTTCTGAGCCAGGACGTAAGATCGGATAGATAACGGAAGCGGGCTTTGATCTGACAGTGACACTTGATCCTTAGTTGCTGTAAACACAGCTCGTGACCTTGGCGCCCGTTTTATGGCCATGGCAGTATGGGGTATGAAAGGTAAAGTCCGAGATTTTCTCGAGCGATTCAAACTGCTGACTCCGGAGAAAAGCTGCGGGAGGAAGGTATTCTGCCGTAGCAGCACTCACGAATATTCCAGCAACTTTAGTCGGTGTTGGGATATACGAGTTCTTCCTTACAGACTGTGAAAGAGGTTCGTCCGCTTCCACATTTCTCAAAACTCGAGCTGGAACTAGGACGAATTTCATTCGTACAGTTCTTCCACAAGCATCACTTGAGCACGAGCATATTTTAGCGAACTATGGCCGAAATTGCAAAAAGACTACAGATGTCATTCCTGATCTTGAAAAACAACTTGAAATGGACATCCATTCTCCGGTTGCCGATGTCTTACCAGTCGCGTACACCAAGGACTGATGTCTTCTAGGATGCATATTGGATACATCGTCGGCTTCATGAAAAGCCACCAGTGGTATGTCCTCGTTACTACTTAGCTTTCATTGTAAAAACAGACAACAGGAAGAATACAATTTATAACATCACTGGCTTAGGCCGAGTTTTTCTCAGAGCTAGCCTCACGTTTAACAATGTTGTAGGGAAAATGCTAAGTGCCTTGTCTTAATGTAACGCTTTTAGGAAATGTGTAAGTATAGTACCTGACTCCTTGACTGGTCCGCACGCTTGAAGGCCCGACAGATCATAATCACGCATGCTGCCGTGCCAGTGTTATGTACATCATGCAAAAACGTACCTTTATCTAATGTCCAGCTCTGGCAAGGACATCTGATTTCGATAGAACATGTGAGCAATATTGCATTTTATTAATATTGATCGATTAACTACTACATATAATAGACTATCAGTAGGTCCAGTGACGAAGGTAACTTGATT
>QOVE01003016.1:3067-18752 GCA_003521275.1 Tricholoma sp. MG99
TGAATGAGAATGTCATCAAGGGATCAGGAACAGCTGCTGCAAGCTGGCGTGCAACATCAGAAGATGATGGCCTGGTGTGAAGATATGGGACGAGGTCAGCAGGGGAGGTTATATTGGAGGTCCAGAGGATGCTGAAGAGCATCTCAGAACCTCCCTCCACACGTTTTACAAACTAAAAAAATATGTGAGGAAAAGAAAGAACCACACAAGATACACGTACATCAGTAAAACGAAATCCATTACGGCATGGCAAGGAAAAGCCTCGCAGAAAAGCCTGAATATCAGGATGGTCCAGCTGCACAGAGCCAACTATTGCTCTATAGAGCATTTCACATGCAAGAAATTGGTGTGTATGCTCATCTCGGACAGCAAGCATGGAAATCTGTACGAGAAAAAAGATGAATAAATGTAATGAAAAACATACAATAACTTACCTGTGTATCATGGTATGTTATAAAATGGCTGGCGAACGCTTCAATATCGCCGTTAGGTCCAATAGCGATCCAATCTTGGATCAATTTTTTGAGGTCTGGGTACCAATTTCCTAACAGATTAGGAGAGATTGCATCTAATTCCAAGTTGTGAATGAAATAATGGAGAAGAACAGGTGATAGTGGGACAGGAGGAACACCGCTGAGGAGTAAAAGACTAGTTAGTGCACCGAGAACACCAAGGCTAATGGAAGGCGGTGTGATGGATGATTCCTGTCGGTGCTGTAAACCCAGGGTCACAAGCGATGCATGTGTATCTTGGCGTTGCAAAAACCAGACAGTAGGTTGGTTCTGATACTCTTGAAAGGCAACTTGAAGAACCTCGCGTTCGATACCTTCCCCCAATGACTGAGTTCTTTCTCCTCCACTAGCTGTGCGTCGTATGCTAGAGATCATGAGAGTTAGAAAGCAAATAAGCACCAGTGCATTATTGACTCACATAACAAAATCACGCGTCGGCAGAAGGACCGATGTAAAATCCCCACTTACAACAGCCTCACCCAGTAGATTTGAAAATGCCTTTGCCAGCTCACGGACATCTGGCCCCCGAAGATCAAGCTTTGCCACATCGCAACCTTCAGTTGCTTCCTTAAATGCCGTAGACTTCAGTTCAGCCAGAGGAATGGTTTGGTCTGCTGGAAAGACAGGTGCTACCCATTGCTGACCCCATAGAACATTGGGAATGGACGCCATTCGAACGAGAGGCCGACGGGCTTGAGTTGGTGAGGCGACAGATGCACTTGGGACAGAAATGTTTCTTGGTATTGTTGGCGAGGTGCTGTTATGGGTGGCTGATGGCTGATGGTGCATAGTGTGAGAAGGGCCGTGCAACCCATGGTTGGCCGTTGCTCTACGAGGACGCCGCCTTCTGAAATCGCTGGGTGTCTTCATTTCTGGTATGAGTATGACACTTGAGATCAATGTAGATAATGGTGCACTTACATTAACAATATCCTCCATGTCACTATCTGAACCTGATTCTGATTCATCACAGGATGTGTTGATGTCAGCGGCTAGATTAGGTGCATGTTGATCCCCAGGAAATTGTTCATACACCCTCCGTGAGATGCATTTGTGAACCCTTGCCAGTGAAGGACTGTCGTCGAAGGATGTCACTGCAGTCAATGGATATTCACGCACAACTGAGACAAAGATTAAACAATAACATATGTAGTGAAAGGGATAAACGCACTGAGATGAATGACAAACCGTCCATCTTCGATACAATTTCCAACTACCGGTGGCGTGTACAGACTTCTGTTCTCAAACATCACTTGGAGAGTGAGGTTAGGATCCATAGGGGTGCGACGAAGTTTGATTTCGTTGTCGCTCTGTAGCACTCGAGCTCTATTCCTGAATTGCAACACTAGGAGCGGTAAGGCTTCATGATGTAAGATGTTCGGAGTGTGGCGGTTGACAAAGTCATAATTCAGACCAGAGTTGTTCATGTCATCTTCAACACGTCTGACAATGTTGGCTACAGTAGTGGTAGGCGGCAAGTCATACAGATGTAACAGCGCGTATCATTCTAACATAGCATTGAACGAGTCCTTATGAAACCTATAGAAGGTTACATATTCTGTCTGTACCTCCTGGTCAGGTCAGTCAGTTGAGATGAACCAAAAAGAAGCTTAATGATATACTCACTTGCGGAGGATAGACCTTGACCTTTATCCTCATCAGAGGAGATAACCCTTCATTGGAGAGGACAGAGTTGATGGAGGATGTTGGTGTAAGCGTAGGCGGTGATATCGCTTGTCCACGACGCCGGCGACGGGCTGTACGATGTGGAAGGGGTACATGTGATGGAAGGTTCACAGCCGCTGTGGCCAACCGCTGTTGGTTGACTTGACTAGTAATCCCACTGCCGATGTTTTCGACTGCACTAGATATTCTTGTTAAGCGAAATGGGTGACCTTGTGCGCCTGGAAGGGCAGAGTGATAGGGTGTGATGGTGGGTGGGATAGATGGATGGCCAGGGTGTGGTGGAAATAATGAACGTAGTGCACCATGGTTCAAAGTGGGTAATGGAGGTAGTGGCTCGGTCAACTGTGCAGGCTGTGTGGCTGAAGGAGGGGCTGGTTGGGCTGGTTGGGCTGGCAATGGGATGTGTGGTGGGAGTGGTGTCGAAGGTGCGGGCTGGGTTACCTGGCTTCCAAACCGGCCTAGCAGAGAGCGAAGGAATTGTATATCTTGCGAAGTTAGTTGTTCTTCAGGTGAATTCATCTTGAAGCAGTGAGGCGAGTTGAGCAAGATGAAAAGATAAAATGAATGACGGCAAAACGAGAAGGATTTGCAACTAAACGAGTGACTAGAAAAATATATGAGAAACAGAAAAGAAGGAAACAAGTAAGTATGGGAGAATGGCCATAGGTGGTTGTACAGCTGGAATATATACATGGCGAGAGAAACCATTGGTATACCAGTAGTATTGCTTAGTAGAGTGAACATAGTTTGACCTCAGAGATCACGACCAGTGGTTTGAGATCACGAGTTCTTGATATATATTCCCACAAACCATTGGTCCAGAAACCAAGCGGGACAGATATGATCTGGGCGCCAAAGCACTGTTCAAACAATGCACCAATCACGACCATCTGAAGTTGGGCCAGCGGCCCTACTTAAAGTTACTACGTTGTTAAGTACATACTATGTGATCAAACTTATGGGTGCTGGCTTTGGGTGTTGGGATCACGACATCGGCATCTTCCGATGAAAACTACCCGTCGTAAACTCATGGGTGCTGGCTTTGGGTGTTGGGATCACAACATCGGCATTTTCCGATGAAAACTAACGTCATACTATTCAGGCCTGCTGTGTACTTGAAGGAAAATCTCATGGTTGGAAAGGTCGGGTCGGGACGATAGCAGTTGCCCTAGTGCTTCAAACTCAGCACAGTTACCCAATGACCAATGACCAACGTGGGGGCAAATTGGCCAGCTGGGCCACAGCAAACAACAGCAATCCGACGTATAAGAGCTTCAATCTTATGCAATGATGACTGACTACTTTCGCTCTCAGATCTCAGCACTCAATCCAGTTTCTTGCACTGCTGCCTGGCTTCAGCGCATTAACGACATGACTGTGTTCCCTCATCTACCTCCTGAACTCAGTTTCGTCATCTTCTCGTTCTTTGACCTCAAATCGCTCATCACCGCTCGTGGTGTTTGCCAACAATGGCGGAAACTTACTGGAACCTCAGAGATTTCACCTACCCGCCGCGCTCTGTTTGATCTTTACCTACATCTCGTCTCTTCGCCCTGGTTTCTCCAATGTCGACCATGGACGCTTAAACACCTCCGACATTTCGATCGCCAGGAATACGTAGCAGCTTTGCTCGACCAACATCACTACATTCCGGAGGAGTTTCGGATGTGGATCCTCGAGTGGCCTGCTCGTGCTGCCTTCGGCTGCATATGGCCAGGTCTGCCCTGTGTCAGGACCGGAATCTCGATGGTAGACGGTGTGCCAATCCGGTCGGGTACACATTGGTTAGGAGATTTGCCTCCAAAGATTTATACTATGGCTTGGATCGTTGGTGATGATGAGGTGGTGGAGATGGTTCCCGTTCCCGGTCTACCTATCTCTTCATCATGTGCGAAGACATGGCTTCTCCTAGATGAGAGGGATGAGTTGCGTGGCAAAGTTTTGATTAGTGTGGATCACATGTTCGCAGCAACGGAGACGGATGAATTTGCTGGTGTTGAATTCTACGAGAATTGGATTGCTTATCTGAAGGACGAATGGCAGAAAATGGAAACCGCCGCAGCCCAACTCCCCCGTCCAACCTACAGTCATGAGCAGGATACTCTCGCTTCGACTACTCTAAAGTCCGTTTCCTGTCCAAACCACCGCGATGAGTGGGATATTCTCGCCTCGACTACTCCGCCAAAGTTCCTAGGAGACCTATGGATTGCCCCAGAAGCTGGCAGACTGATACACAATCTACCGTAGTTATCATCCATCACCGAAACCGGGAAGGTTTGGCTTTCCCAATTGCAATATGGCTTGAAGGGTAATTCTAAGAATCCCCACGTATAGCACTCGGGTTCTTGTAGTCGAACACAGTTCCAGCACAGTTCCTTGTAGTACTATAAGACGGTGGTGCTACTTGCCATCATGACGCCGATACTTGCTTCAGAGTCATACACTTACAAGTGGATATTTATATAGTTGTATTCACACTTCTATGCGACACATTGTCTGTGAAAATATGTTCAACCTGCGATTAACAATGTCGATGTTGAACGTACCAACATTAAAGATAGTAGTGGAAGTAAGAGCAATGCAAGTGGATGAAACTACTGGATTATGCTGTTAATTATAAACTTGTTTCCTTTCCTGGTACTTATCCATAGCCTCGTGGCCAGTGAATCTCAAGTCTGTCTGACGTGACAGTGACTCGGACGTTCAAGTTGGATCTGGCCTGGGAGAAGGACCTCCATCATGATGGCTTCCTCCAAGAAGTCCCCAGACACGGCGCTCGACGTGGACGCTGACCTGGTCATCACCTTTCGCGCCACCAAGCAAACCAGTGTCTCAAAGCTCCAAATCAGGGAAGACGCTCAAAAGGCGGAGCGGCAATACTCTCGCTTGATAGAAACTCTTACCCGTGGTGGTCTTTGCGCCGTTGGGCGGCGCGGGGAGTACTTAGGACATCTACTCGTGTTTGTGTCGTGCCCCACTCATCGTGTCCAAAAGCTTATCAAACGTGAACGGTGCGCATTTCATTGTCTAAACTCATGACTAGTACTACTTTTCAACTTTTCACTTTTCACTTTGCTGCAGACATGCAGATTTCATCTCAGGCCTCCCAATAAAGCCTCTTCTCGATGACGTTTCCGCAGTCCCACTGTCACCTGCCGATCGCCTGCGCCTCGTTTATGTATATATTACATGTATACCCGCCGATGGTGGGTTAGGTGTAACACCAGGGTCACCCGACTGGGATCTCGTAGAGTCTATATTTGCTTTGCACAATCGTCCCTTCAACGACTCATGGATCCATACTTGGTCACCCCGCGAAATTGCCTCTGTTGAGCTCATTAGAATCCGTGAACAGGTGCGCCACGATAACATATATTTGGTTGGCTCTTTGCTCATACATCACTGACATTTCGATGCAGTTCGGAGATGCTGTAGCCCTATATTTCGCCTTCCTCTCTTCATATACGAAGGCTCTCGTTTTCCCCGCAGTTCTTGGCCTTGTTTTCTCTCTACTATCAACGTACACCTCTGGTACTCCTACTTTCTACGCATACGAATACTCTCCCCTCTACTCCTTTCTTCTATTCCTATGGGCTCTCACCTTCGTAGAATGGTGGCGTGCTCATGAACACGTCCTCGCCCTCCGCTTCGGCACTCGCGGCGCCGACCGCGTAGAAAAGAATCGTGCCCACTACGTCCCAGGACTCTCATGGTGGAGGCGTGAATTACGGGTTTTGGCCAGCGTGCCAGTAATCTTAGTATTTGCAGTGATCCTTACGGCGTTGTTGACAGGGATATTCGTGTTGGAGGCCTTCGTGACACAGTTGTACACCGGTCCTGGTTATAAATATGCTGTCTGTTTATTCCATTTTCCGTACATCAATATCTAATGCTGACGCGTACATTTTGCAGTCATTTACACCAACCCTTCTGTTCGTCCTAGTTGTTCCTAAGTTCTTATCACTTTATCAGCTCCTCGCCCAAAAACTCACATCATGGGAGAACCATGCCCACCATTCCACACATGCCGCATCCCTCACCCTCAAATCTTTTGCCCTGGCTGCGGTTGTAGCCTACCTTGGTCTCGCACTGACTGCATTTGTCTATGTTCCCTTCGGAGAGGAGGTAATGCGCGCGGTGCAGCGTTGGCTGTTCACGGAGACCGCTCGCCTCAACGCAGTTGCTGATACAGTGACTGGACTCAGTGCTGGCAATGGCACTACGACCAACACTACCATCACCACCATGTCGAACGCGGCTGCATCCTTCTGGGACATGGACATAGCCCATGCTAGGCTTAGATTGAACCCTGAGCGACTAAGGGAGCAGATGTTTGCTTATACAGTAACAAACCAAGTCATGGACACTTTTACGGAGGTCGGCCTGCCGTTTGTACTGCGGTTCGCTCAGTCATTGCGAGAACAATATTTCCCTTCGAAGTCTTCCTCCAGGTCAGGTAATACCAAGGTCCCGAGCATCCATACTCCAAGTATTGGTGCATTCCTGCACACAAGCATAAGCACTAGCACAAGTATTAACAGCCCACGCAAGAAACGCGTCGTGTTCGAGGACGAGCAAGAAAAAGGAGGGATAGCAGAACGCGTGTTTCTGGATAGTGTAAGAGAGGAGGCGGCGCTGCCTGCGTACGAGCTGTTTGACGACTACAGTGAGATGGTGACACAGTTTGGATATGTGGTGCTGTGGAGTGCCATTTGGCCGCTGGCGGGGGGTGGGTGTCTTCCTATACTCTTCTCTCTCTTCCCAGAATTGTCATCTTTCTACCTGACGCCCTTGCTTTTCACAATACAAGAATTGAAAGTCAATGCTGATGTTGTCTTCTCACACAGCAATGGCGCTACTGAACAACTTCCTTGAGCTGCGCTCTGATGCATTCAAGATAACTGTACACCATCGCAGGCCAGTCCCACAGCGCACTGATACAATCGGGCCATGGCTCGATGCGCTTACCTTCCTCACATGGCTCGGTGCACTGACGAACGCTGCCCTGGTGTATTTGTTTCACCCCCAGAAGGGATATGTCGCTTCTGCCGCTGCTGCTGTCAACTTTACCCGTGCCACGGAAGTGGAAATGCGGACACGCATGTGTGCAGCTGCGGGCTCTTTCTTGGGTGACGTGGCTACATGCAGAGTAGAAGGGGGAGGTAGTGTTGCGGCAGGGCCAGGAAGTCTGGAGCAAAGGGGGGACCTGTTGCTGACTGCGTTATTAGTAGCGCTTGTAGCGAGCCACGGAGCCATATTGATGAGAGCCGTGGTCAGGCATGTGGTCAGGCGGGTAGTGTGGTCAGGCTGTGAGGAGGTGAAGGTCTGGGAGCGAGAGGAAAGAGAGGTGAAGGAGAAATTCTTGAGCGGAGTCATGGGGGCGGAGGGGATGGTTGGAACAGAGGTAGAAGGGGAGCAAAGTATGCGGGAGGTGGAGGTAAGGGACGGGAGTGAGAGAAAGAGCGGGAATGGGAATGGGCAGGTGCCAGTTGGAGAGGATAGCCATGGCGATAACGGCGGTTATCTGTCCGTAGGCGTCGATTTTTGGGATAATGATGAAGGGCTGGAGGAGATCATGAGGATCTCGAAGGAAGCTTAATGCGCCTGTGTTCCTTGACGAGCTGCCATATTTTATTTGGTGCTAAAACAGTTAGATATGAGTTCTAGGCAGAATACACGCCTTGCTATTGCTCCTGCTTTGTTACATATCGTACTGTACTATAGTCGAATAGATATCGTTCCCTGGTGGATGTGTTATCTACAGCGAGACAAACATCAGCCACTGGATGGTATCTCAAAGCTCATTACTAGGGAGTGCAATCCATTCCTGTGTCAACTGATACTAGGATAGGATAACATTCCACGGCAACCTAAAGTGCATCACATCCCGCAACTGCAGTATTGCAAGTGACAGCCGAGTTCCCGAGGGCCAAGGTGGAACAGGACTGAGTTACAGGAGGAAGTATAGCTTGAAGGGGGTTGCATCTGGTGTATTTTTTTTTTACTTTGCAAAGTACGTGCATGGTAACCTGTTGTAGTAGAAATAGTTCTCCTAGGGTGACTAGCAACTGATCCTCCATTCTTGAGTTACTGTTTTGAGCGAGGGACTCAGAGTGTAGGGAGTTGAGAACGCAAAGGGAAAATAAAGAGTTTCCACTATTTTTTTCTCTACACATAGTGGTGAACGAATACTCTACGAAACCAGAGTTGGTTTACCAAGTGTCCGCTGGGTACATAGTCATGGTGCATCTGGCCCCCGGTGTTTCTCATTACATGTATCATGTAGGCCCAAGTGACGCGTGTGGCATTGTGGAGGCGAAACGAAAAAAAAGATGCTAACTATTATTACATACGTTATGACCATCACTGGATTGCGAGTCATCTTGATGCCAGGTAAGTTGGTTTTGGTGAGGAGGTTTGTATGGCGGCGGCACCAGATGAGGTATTAGAATCCAGAACACACGGGCCAGAGATTACCGTGAGGGTAGAGAAGCCGGTTGAAAATGGAAGACCAGTTTGTTTACTTCGCGTCTCAGATGGCTCGGATACCCCCTCGTCCTCGTCTCGCAATAGCAAGCAATATACGTAGGTGGCCACGACCAGCAGATTGCAGACCAATAGGATGACCGAGGCCTATGAGTGGTGAGCCCTCGTAGGCCAATTTCTGATGTTTCTGATGAACCACTCACCTTGATAGTAGCCACCAGGCCGGTGAACCTGGTCCAGGGGGTGTGATGGACTTGCGCTTGCATAACGAAAATACCGTAAACGACACCCACAAGTGAGTTGAGGATGCTTGCAGAAAATATCCACACAAGTAGCGATTTTTGGCGACGGGGCAGTCTGATATGCCACAGCATGTGTAGCGGTATCACAACAAGACAGGCGTCAGCTGGTATATCCGCTAGGGTACTTCCGTGAATTAGTAATGGCAGAGAGATAATTCAAGTCGTACTGCAGAGGCTGATGATCCCAATGGCATTCCCCAGGTAGCAGTCAACTGTCGCATTGTGGTGCCATGCCCGGCTACGGGTGCACAGGATGATCCGATGGAACAGAATCCCCGCAAGCACCATGCCAAAGGATGCTGAAATAACGCACATAGTCCATCGCAACCTAGTTTTGGGTGTGAGACGTGCAATTGACATTGCGATGCTGATTCGGGCTGACCTGTAAACGAAAATGTGGCATAAGTTAAGTGCTCCGAGTCGACGGTAGTGTGAAACACCGACCACACGACAGTCGGAAACAAAAGGGCCATGAACCAGAACACACGTATGCGTTGCCCCTCGGAGGTATGTGGATCTAGAGACAATCAACACCTTGCTCGAAAAAAACACATGCGAGCTACGGGCCGGGGCTCACGTGTATCGTCGTCTCGAAACCACAGAGCGAAACAATACATCAAGTTGCAGAACTGAGCGAGTATTGCCCAGTAGTCATCCCACCACAAGTGGAGTTTACGGCAGCGATGATAAATACGAAATGTCGTGGAGGCCATCGTCACAGTAGCGAGAAGGGTGCCAGTGGCTTGGAGCAAAGTGATATCAGTCATTGCAGGAACTTGAATACGAGGAGACAAGATATACCTCTCCAGGCCGCGGAGGAAAGGTGCGACAACATCAAGGTGCGAAAAAACGTCAGGTATGTCACTACAGCCAAACTCGTATCGATAGGCCTCTTGAAAAAATGCACACAGAGGTGTATGTGAAAAGAGGGTCGATATACCCTACCTAAATAATATGAAGGCACATAAGTACTTAGCTCAGGCTAGAGCGGGTGTTCAACGTAGCATGCTACACGTCAACACGTGATCCTTGCAGCGCCATGAGACCCTAAGGGATTAATAAGTTAACCTTCCAGGAGAAAGATGTGAAATATGTCTGTGCCTTAGCCTATGCCAATGCGCGCATCGCTTGAAGCCCGGAGTTCGAGGGATTTCTAAATTAGAAGTATAGCGTATAGCGTTGAGAAACTTCAGCAATACCAAATCAGTTCGGTGTATATATCAGTTTTCGAGTTGATCTAGATCACTGACGTTCAACATTCCTGGGTCTGACTCGTTCTCGAATCCGGAATTAGACCCAATCATGAATGTCTGATAGAAAAACCCTGAAATTTGGTCGGGAGAAAAGCCTGGGGCGGGGCGTGGGTATGACATTATAGAAGTCAGATTGCTCGGTGAAATCACAACCCTAGAGCCAGAAAGTACAGGCCAGCTGGAACTCGCTTGAATGATAACACAGGCGACCCGGGGACACCGGGACGGGAGACACATGGAGAAGGAAAAACTTGAAGGGACTGACTTCCTAATACACTTTGGCTCTTGAGACTAAGCTAATGAGATAGCTATCATTCGAAGAAGGGCTTGTGTTCGGTGATGCCGAAACAGAAATTAGTTAGCGAAAACATGTGTATGCACTATAGGGCGGACCTGAGATTTTTTTTTCTGTCAAAAAAGCGCCACATCGATATCAGGAACGACCCTTCTTGAGGTAAAAGGGGAAAATAACTCTAAAAAAGTACCGACCAGCTTTCTCATCGGCAAGTCCTAATGGTCAATGAAGGCCTAGATGCCCATCTCAATCCAATTCGGATTCTAAGAATGATCGGGAAGAATGTATGATCGAATTTCATCGACATCGATGTTATTAGTCGCACCACAAGGATAACACGCTCTCATGCCGTGGCTTCGCTAAACCATCTATATACGTACCTCCAGGGGTGTTGAACCAGAAGCCAAAGCTCCACGTGACATAACGATTCATGAAGCTCTGAGTCCAACCTCACATCTACGTATATAAAGATATAAGTCGGAATTGAACCTCTTGCCTTGCAGATCTAATGGCACCATGAAGCCGTGCATGTCATACGGCATATATTCTGTGACTTTAAAAAACATAATAGAGGTTGGTGAAGATGCGGATCATGGCTTGATGAGGGAGGGTGAGGGAGCATTACGCCTCTGTTGTCTTTTTGGTCCTTTTGACCGCTACCGTGTTCTCTCTACGCGGGAAAAAAGTTAGCAGCGAACATAATTGTACGACAACTGGACGTACCTGAACCCGTTCTTGAATCTCCTGGACACATCCTTCAAGTAACGCATCCTTCCAGTACCGGTGGTCTTTCTGCGCTTGGCTTTCTGACCCCACTCATATGACCGCATCTTGGCAGATGGGTACCCGCATTGAGCGCATGCTGTTGGGAAAATCATTAGCAATTGTCCAATGGTACTTTACAGAAACACGAGTCGTGGTAAGGCACTCGATGTTGCTGTACGGAGAGAACGCACTTTTGTGTTGTCTGTGGAATGCGCGGTTCCCGCATCGCCGACAGAGCGTGTGGGTTTTCGTGTGCCTCTTACTGCAAAGTGATATGTAAGTCGGCATACTCCATAACAAAATCAGGATTGAAGACGCACCCAAAGGATGAAGTACCTAAGATATTATGGTTGGAAGATCAGACAAGCATGGTTACTACACTGAAGGCCATAATCATACCTTTCGTCTGTCAAAAACAATAGTCATTAGCATTGCAGTATAAAATACACAGAAGAACATAGAAAGGAAATGTGCCAACGGTTAAGTCGGTGAGGGCCTCGCAGCTACATCCAATCGACGAAGACGCAATCCATCCAGTGACATCGAACGTGCAGTCTTAATCCAGCCCCAAACCAACGGAAGACCATACAGACGACGATTAGGTCCATAGACACTCACCATCTCGTCGTGCTCTTGAGGATTTTAGCGTCGATGTCGGGTAGGTAAGATCTTTGGGGGTGTGAGTACCGTGTGTCAGTAGCGTGGGAACTCGACCGCTTTTGGCAGCTATCACTAGTTGTGCACGATCCTCTCAACTACTTACTACAGATTCTCTGCATTGGCCATAACTTTATCAAGGAGAACCTAACCGCGCGTTGTGGACGCGCTCCGAGTAACTTGTTTGTCTTTGTTCTACCCACACGCCCATTAAACTGAACGGTAGTCATGATTGTGGATGTATTTAGGTGTTACATCGATCTCTCCGCATGCTTTCATTGAGAATTCGGGTACACCATGGCTGCAACAGTCTTTCCGCTTCCTATTCCTCTTATTCTACTAGTTCATCTGCATATACTCGAATATCCTCATGCGAACAAGCCTGAATATGATCACAGCATTTTCGATCCACATGTCCGTGGTCTGCGAGAACGGATCAAAGTGCTTGAAGATACTTGTTACTTTCTTGTGGGTCGTCTAGAGGGCAATAGTAGAACGGTACGTCGTGAACGCAAACGTGCTATATCGTAAGTTCATTTAATTGAACTCAGATTCTACCCAGCTATCCGTGCTCGCAACCATCTGATACAATTGCCTTTCGAACATCGCTTGCCAAGTACTTGGAATCACTAAGGCATCACTCCATTTACCCAACGTCAAAGGTACCAAATGTACTTAATGGAAAGAATAAGAAAAAAGAAAATGCCACCGAAGGCAAGGGTACTGCATGGTGGTGGAAAGATGTTGTTGTACGCAAGTCCCTTTTAGAAGAATGTTCTAGTGAGAAGTAAGTTTATTCTTAGCATACTGGTCTTTCGCTGATCCGTGGCATCAGATTCGAGCGACTGCTACTGTCTGTCTCTACACATGCCTTACTCCATGGTGTCTCTGCGTCCGCGTATGCACTTCCGGGAAGTGCAAGCGTACGTCTTTAGTCTAGTTTCTGAAGGTGACATTAAAAAATGGGTTGTAATATAGACCCTCCTTCGAACCCAACCAGTCGTCTATTCTGATCTTCTCTCCAAGTACAAGTCAATCCGCCATACTTGGTCTCACTCAGCTTCCGTCCTTTTGAAACGCGAGGAAGATTTAAAATCAATACGGGTAGGCCGTTAGCTGTATTACAGCTTCACGTAACTCTAAATCTCGTACAGGAACGTCTGAATCCTCATAACGGCAGCGCTGTCACATCGAAATATTCTTCGCTTGAAACTGAGCGGCTCGTAGCTCTAGCGAACTCAAAATATCAAGACCTTCTTCGGACCTCATGGCGTAGCCGAGAAGGTCACCGGGCTCTCGAGTTTTTGGCAAAATTGTCTGGATTAGAATCACTGGAAATCGCTCTCTCACCACATCCTACTAAATCAGAGTCAACGTCGCCTCCAGTGCAATCGAAAGTAGGGATAATTGGCATCGCATTTGTTTCTAGTTTATTAATTATTATTCAGCATATCACAGTACCGCCGCCACCTCTCCCTATAGCTGCAGCTCATCACCCCGCACATTTGAAGAAAATACGCCGATCTGTGTTTCAAACCATAAAGCCGAAACCTCGTTCGAAAGCACAAGTTACTGTTCCCGAAGTGGCACCTCCCAAGACCAGCCGATCGTTAGCCAAGGTTGCACTATCGGATCGAATGGAAACTGAGCTTCGAACTAGACAGGCACTAGCCGATGCTCTGACTAGAGTCAGAAAGGTCGGGCAAGAAATGGTATCTCGAGTGAAGGCACTAGAGATGAAGCATAAGGATAAGGTGGCTCTCGCTCCAGATTTGCTTGATTTGTGGCACCCTGACGGGCATGAAAATCAGTCTGTGAGCTTCAGCGTAGGTTTCCGACACTCTTACACCAATAC
The DNA here is from genome assembly GCA_003521275.1 of Tricholoma sp. MG99. Lineage (NCBI taxonomy): Eukaryota > Fungi > Basidiomycota > Agaricomycetes > Agaricales > Tricholomataceae > Tricholoma > Tricholoma sp. MG99. The sequence goes on from QOVE01003016.1 coordinate 16,879, forward strand.
AATATCTGAACTGATTTATCCAGACGCAACCTACGCCCGAACTGCTCTCTTCATTGGGGCTGTATACTCCCAATACGGAACAAACGCTGGACGTTCGGATCGATTACATCCGTGAAACTTTGCTACCTAGCTATCCTCCTGTGCCGGATCTGTCCGCTGTTCGACTCTCGGCCGTGGAATCTAAAGCAGAAAGTTCACATTCAGGGCTTTCGAAAATACCTCGTGCAAAACTTGACTCAACGAAGGTCTTATCGTCAGCATGTGAACCGAGCAAGTCCACAGTTTCTCCATCACAATCGTCAGAGCCCCCTCGTCGCCAGCTGATAACCTCGACGCCTCCCACTGTCAAGCTACGAGCTACAAACACGCATCAGTCCGTCATCGGTCAAACGGCTAAAAAGCATGGCCTACATCGAGGGTCAAGGTTACCCCGAAAATCCATCAGGCTCTCCCTTGCGACTAATCGTCGACCCTCGCTATTTGCAACTGGCAGTAATTCTGACGAAGAGGATGAGCAAGAAGATGAAGTACACAGGGTGCGTGTATTTCATTAGGTCTAATTTCCTCTGCCGAGTGTTTACCGGAGTTGAGTAGATTGTACAGGGAACACATGAAGAATCATTTGAAGATCCGCATGCACCAGCGACACCCAAGGTCAAAGGCACACCTATACATTGTATTTTTACTGGCACAAAGCGATCGACAGTTAAGAGGCCAAAACAGTCGTATCCGATGGTGTTCCACGAGCCTTCTGTTGCTCTCCCTTCTCTCGTCTCATCTTCGTCATCCTTCGACGATCTCTTGACGGATGCCACTGATGACGACTACGATAATGACGATGGATGGATGAGTGGGCAGGTTGATGTATCTAGGCAGTTACACGAGGCTCGCGTGATTGTAAAGGCAACGGATGTGGATGATGGCTATCTTGATGAAGGGCCTAGCATGACTTTGCGCGATATCCTTCTCCAGGCTGATATGACCCAGTTTGATCTCTTAGGCAAGTACCTCTCTTTGGAGTAGTATTGCCTAGCATAACCCTTGTCTTGGCAGATGCGGAAGAGCATGAGAATCTGGCCGACGGGTCGTTTGATTGGGCTTGAAATTTTTATCTGCAGAAAGAGCGTACTCGTCGTATACATTGATATTGACGAAAACAATATACGTGGTTGATCATACCCATGATTATCCAGAGCACGTCTGCAACAAAACAAAACACAAAAAAAAAACGAAATATTATACATTATAGCCCACCGCGAGGGTCGAACTCGCAGCCTTCAGATGACATCAAGTCAAACACCCGTTTAGACTTAAAAGTCTGACGCTCTATCCGATTGAGCTAGGCGGGCGTGCCAAAATATGATGTTTTTGTACTAACAGTCAGCAAAGACTCAGATATGGTATGCTAACACCAACGATCCCACACAAAGTTAGGTACATTGGCATTTACGTTCGGCGGATGCTAGAGAGTCCACACTCGATCCCATCAAATGAAGTCTTCTTTTTCCCACCTGTCATAGCAATCGGCCTCTAAGCGGAGCAGGGAGATGGAGCGCGTTTTACGTGTTATTTAGTTCCTTAACTAGTAAGTAAACGTTTAATAAACTGCGATAACTCTGACCTGCCAGTAAGACGGGATTACCGTACTCATCACACGGTGTGCATCTGGCCGCCAAGATTGAGTTGCATATATTAATATTATATCGCGCCACACACATATAGGTGAATTTGGACATGGCGCAATGGTTCTCAGTTCAATGTATACCTCAGGGGGTATAAACGGAAGCGAATCATGGGAACGCGCCTCGCGAATTTGAAGTCACATGTCACTTGATTTCCTTGAGTTGGATAAGTTGCAAAAAAGACAAACAAGT
>QOVE01003026.1:0-17947 GCA_003521275.1 Tricholoma sp. MG99
TCCCCATACTAACATTGGATTCATCAGGGCGAAAACCTGGGTAAAGGTGGGGTCGACATCACTCCAAGTGAAGAGCGTTCTGCCCCATCCCCACCTCCACATCTTAAATCGGACACGGAAGCTTCAGGTAGCCCTGAATCGCTGACTAAGACCAGGACGAAGGATGGCAAGCAACCATCGACCGCTAAACTTCTTCCTCGTGAGACGGGGCAAGATATAGGAATGGGATCGCCTGTCCCCCTGTCTGGTGAAGCGGTAGGCATTATCCAACGACTGCGAAATATGAAGGTACGAAGGTACTATTGTCTTTTATCTTTATCAGTCCGCTTACCTGGGATATAGGATGAAGATGAAGACTGGAGTCGTTGGAGGGATGTCGTTTTCCGTGCGAAAAGTGCTCTTTCTCCACACGGTCTGGAAATCAAGCCGCCACCACCCTCGAACCAGAGGAAAAGAGGTGGCCACGCAAAATTCGTGGATGAGACTTTAAACAGGCAAATCACAAGCAAGCCAGAAAATGTGCCGGAATCATCTTCTTCTGCTCCGACACCACTGCAAACCACAATTCTTCCAGAGCCACCTCAGTTGTCGGATGACGAAGTGCTTCAGAAGATATCCACGATGGAGCCACTTGCTGACACCAATGCAGTGGTCCAAGAGGAGAATTTGTATTGTCCAGAATGTTACTTGCCATTACACCCTGATCCCAAACCGGAGAGACTGTATATTTTCTTGCATGCACTGAGGTATACCACAAGTTTGGGATCATTCGAGACGGACATGCCAGAGTGGGCTGCAGAGGGGTGGACATGGGATCAGTCATGAGGTTGCTGGATACCAGTGATGATATACATATAATATAGCAATCCTGCAAAAAAAAACATAACTACAATACAAGCAGATGGGCAATGGGTCACTGGGTTGTGTATGTCAGTCTCTAGCATAGTCGATGCTCCAATAGCAATATACCTTGATAAACTTGGACATGAATTTTCTGTACGAAGTGGTTAGCCCACATGAACGTAAAATGCCATTACAAACGACGAACTTGTGGAATTCCGTTCGCAGAAGATCGTTGACAAAATTGCCGCCTTGCTTGTCTTTGGCATTCATAGCCTGATTCTTGAATATCAGATCTGCACAGAGAAGAAAAAACATCTCAAGGTGAAATACATGATGTAAGGTGCATGAGGCGCACCATCATCCCACCGTCTTTTTACTGAAAATGTCCCCGGCACAGTCGTGTTTACACCATTAGGCATTTGTTGTCCCAATGCAGCCGCTAGATTTAGAAGGGGGTTTCCTGTAGCAATCTCAACCTCTCGGGCAGCAGCATCTGTCGCAGACTGCTCTTGCTCCTGCCGTGTCTTCTCCTCTGCTCGTTCACGCTTAATTTTTTCGAGCTCACGGAGAAGCTCAGCCGTGTCGTCCTCATCGTCATCAGAATCATCATCACTGAATACCCGTAAATTCATGATATTCGTAGAGAACAATGAATATCACACCTGTCGCCCTCTTCATCTTCATCCTTGTCCTTACCCGCACCTTCCTTCTTGCTATCCTCTTCGTCTTCGTCATCATCGTCCTTGTCCAACTCAAGAGCTTCTTGTAGCAGCTTCCTCCGTTTATTCGTTTCCTCGTCCGTTGGACCATTCTCGACTGGTAGTGGTGGCTTGCCTTCCGCCTTCCGTTTCTTATTCTTTGCTTCCTGTTCCGCAGCTAGCAGCTCTGCCCTGAGATCGAGCTTCTGTACCTCTGCTGCTGATGTCTGACCCGTTTGTCTGATAAAGAAGGGTCAAGAATCGAGTCTCGTCGACTCATTTACAAACATACGTACCGGAATTTGAGTTTTGTGTGGGCAGCCATGTCCCTCACAGAAAACTGGCGGGAGCCACCCTTTACATCCTTTGCCTGAGCGGGATCCCATGTCGGTCTGTGAGCCGTAGACATTGTCTGTTGAAGTTGAGGCCTGGGCCTGAAGTCAACGAACTTTCAATGAATTGTTGAATGAAGGGCTGTTCGATATGGAATAAATATCCCAGCACGTGAATGGCACGCCAGCAGGTCACGCCGCGTTGGAAGTTTGATTCTTGCCAAACTTTGGGCCTTGGCTTGACCCGTCACCTTGACTCGAGAATCTAATCTATTGCATATTATACTTCACGACGTATATTGCCATCTGCTTGTTTAGCAATACATTCATGGTAAGCACCGCTACCGTTTTACTTATAAGTATGGTAAATTGAACTTGAATCTTTCGGATCAGTTTCATATTTACTACTAGATACATAACTTGTACCTTCAGTTTCAGCCATTCTTGCCAGTGTGTTTTTACGACTTGCTGTCGACACGTCTCTACAAGTCTATTGCCTGCTCTCCTTTCGGCTACCATCCGTCGCACCTCAATATTCATTGCAATGTTTCCGCAAAACGTAGATTTCGATGGCACCTTGTCTATGCATGTCCACTGGCAAGTCAGAGGCTCCTAACGACCAAGTACAGCCATTGCTTTTGATGAGTCAGGTCCTCACTTGATTGTTACCTCATATAATGCTGCTTCCGTTCATGAGTAGGTATAACTTAAAGTAGCCGAGTCCACCTTTATACCCCTTGCAGCTCCCTTGTCATTCCTTGTTGAATTATTTACCTTCTCGATTCGATGACCACCTCATCCCACAGGCGGATCGTGGTTGACGATTCAGATCCTCGTATCCAGTATGCAAATCAGTCTTGGTTCCAGGATGAAGCAAGCAATGCTCAGACGGGGACTTTCGGGCCTGTATTCAATGGCACCCAACATGGGACGAATTCGAGTGCCAGCCTTTCCTTTTCTTTCGCCGGTACGGTTTTATTGCATCTTGTTTATCCGTGACCTATATTATCTGCTAGGAAGTACCGTCAGTGTCTATGGTACCACTCAGCTGAAATCCGCCAACACGTCTACCGGTTACGATCCATCCTGGGAGTGCTTTATTGATGGCGTCAGTATCGGGTCAGCCTCGCCTTTCCCGTATGCTGAGAACAACTGGAAACTGTGCGAACAAACGACGCTGAAGGACGGTCCCCATACTCTAACGGTCAATGTTACCAGCAATGGACAGACTTTTTGGTTCGATTATATCCTATATACACCTTCCGCTGGCTCTTCAACAGAAATTGGCAACATTTGGGTCGACAACACTGATCCAGACATTTCATATGGCTCTGGATGGTCAGATATAGGGAATTTCGCTAACATGTCTACAACACTTGGCGCGCAACTTCAGGTCAATTTCACAGGTATGTCTTTTGCGTATCATATTCCGACAAGCCACCAAATATAGAGTAATAGGGACAAGCCTCCACTGGTATGGCTACATACCAACCGAGCTGAGTCACAGTGCAACATCAGCGATGTATTCCATCGACGGCGCCTCTCCGGTTTCCTTCCCACTTAACGGTCTTCCGAGCGGTAACGGCTCCTTGTACAACCAGCTCTTCTTCTCTACGCCGCAACTCTCTGACGCCACGCATAACTTGGTTGTTGTCCATAAAGGCGATAACCAACATACCCCACTTACTTTGAATTACCTCGTCGTGACTGACTCCACGCCCTCCTCAGCCCTTGGTGGCGCGCAACCCTCCAGCAGTCTTAACCCTTCTACCTCAGCGATCCCTAGTGGTCAGGGGGGTCCCAGCAATCCCTCAGGCTCGGCCTATACTGCGTCCTCTAGTAGTCACAGTTCATCTGGCACCATAATAGGCGGTGCCGCCGGTGGTGCTGCCGCCTTCATTATCCTCGCTCTTATACTTCTTCTTTTTAGAAGGCGAAGACGGAATCGGGAAAGACAAATCAAAGAGGAGGCGAAACTTGCTCCTGGTAACGTATCTCCTTACAAGTTAAGCTATAAGGAACTCTTCCCATCCTATGGCATGTCTGGTGGTCACCCTCAGACTGCTCATTCCGATTGGGCTGCAGAAGAACCCCCAAATCCATCCTATGGCATGTCTGGTGGTCACCCTCAGACCGCTCATTCCGATTGGGCTGCACAAGAACCCCAAAATGATAGCCATAACGTCTCACATATCACTTCCCCGCAACCTGCTTTCTCACCTCTTGACCACCGCTGGGCGGCGGGTATGGCAAATACGTCGACATGGAGACCCGGTGACCTCACAAATCGTTCTGCACAAGAAGTGCCGTTGCATCCCAGAGAAGCCACAGCGAATAACTATGTAGCGTATGAGTCCCCACTCCCCTCGTACTCACGCACCTGGCACAGGTGATCGCTGATCATCGATTATCTACACCATGACAACCACTACTTAAACTTGGCCTTTAAACTTCTCCTAGCCGCTGTTTTTCTGCTCTGAAAGCATATATATTATTATATCCCGGTCACGAAAACATGTGTTATTCTTGCGCTTGTACCGGTTTCAAGCTTGCATGATTGACACTGACATGACATATCAGACGCCAGCCGCGTGCTGGGTAGACACTTGGCGCACTTGCTCGCAAATATCATACTTCGTAATATTGCCTGACGAGATATCCGCATTACTTATATGCACACGCCGATGCATACCTGAGCGATTGGACCTGTTTCCGGCCCGGCATCTCGATTTGAACTAGGCGGTGCTGCGGTAAATTGCTGACTTGCGCCGAGCGCGGAATACGGAAGATCAATACAACTAAAACACAATCAGCCGATAGACGATCTCGGGTTTGAGCTCGAGAAAGTGACATGCGACGGTCTGTGTCGAACTGTCTTCCGGTGTCTGAGTTCACTAGGCACATGGTGGACCTAAGGCCATGCACAAAGTCATTAATTAGTTCGACCCAGCTAATCAGCAAAGAATATTCAAAAACGTGGCATTGCAACACGAGTCCGGCCTTGTCCAGCCGAGTTACTAGTAGGACCCAGATTCCCTCCAGATACATATTGGAGCTGCGTCGGACCGTGACCTCGTCGGACCTGACATTGAACCTTGACATCGGGAGGCACAGAGGCACAGGGGTATCATAGTGACAGATCTCATCGGACCCGTACCTGGAATAGCGCAAGTACAAATGTGGATAGCCATCCCCACACATTCACGTCTATTCACCTCCATGGTGCAGTAACAACTGATCAAATTGCCGCTGATGTTTCAGGAAAAACGAAGATCTAGAATTCATAAATATGACTGCGAATATTACTCCTACTATAATAAATACACATCATAAAAACGACAGCAATAACGAAGTTACGTCACCAGCGACAAACGACGGCCAGTGCGATACACAAGTAAATCTCGACGTAGATGCGCGCGCGCCGCCTTCCCCTCCGTCCGCTTAATTTTGTAGGCCTCTATAGATGAAAAATGGGATTTCCGCCTTTGTTCTTCCTCAGAGATGGAGTCGGTTAGCATGGCATGTAATTGTCGTGTTCTTAGCCGGTCAAATAATTTCTACCAAGAATTCTAGGCATGTGAAGGGGGTAGGGGTTTGAATATTTGCTTACGTTGAATCCTGAATTGAGATCTGACAGCTTATGATCAAATTGCCTGAGCTTTTCGAGGGCCTTATTGATTACTTTTAGTTTAGATCGTGTTCCCCCGAGACGGTCTTCTAGTTCATGTAACCGTTGCAAGGTTCTGGATGGGAGAATTTATCAACATAGCTCTGACAATCTAACACAAGCCTAGAAGGTACCTTCGCAACGAGAGGTGTCGGTCACAATACTTTTGACCCCATGCTTGAGACTGCAGTTTCCAATGTTCTTCGGTAAACCGGTTCCGTCGACCCAAAGTGGCAGTCAAAGCAGATAGAGTAGCCTTAATGCGTCCGCACATATCAACAGCGAGCTGAGGGCGAATGTCTTCCGGATTCCGGACATCCTGAAACATCTATATAACAGCCGGTCAGCGAGGGCTGTCACTTTACAACCAAAATGCAAGTACAGACCCAACTTATGGCGTCTACGCGCCCAGCTGCGGCGTTGATTAGGCGCAGGTGAGACTGTAGCACGGGCAGCTCATGATTGGCGTCAAGTTGGCGGTTAAAATGTAAAGGAGACAAAGGAAGGGGGCGAGTCGGTCGTTCTCGAACAGGAGAGTGTACCTCAAATGAATGACGGTTCATGTTCTGTGACGCAGGTATATTACCTAACGGTGTAGGAGGCTGATCAACAGGCGGCGTGCCATCGTGTCCGGGATTCCGGCTTGAATAAAACAGAGGGTGATGCAAGTGGGGGTTTGGTGGACTTGTGTTTATATTCCTTGGAGGAGGCGTGCTTGACATGGGAGGCTGGTCAATGGGTGGATAGCCCGCTCTGCTGGGTGGCCGATCAGCAAGCGGCGTGCCATCGTGTCCGGGATTCCGGCTTGAATAAAATAGAGGGTGATGAAAGTGGGGGTTTGGTAGACTTGTGTTTATATTCCTTGGAGGAGGCGTGCTTGACATGGGAGGCTGGTCAACGGGTGAATAGCCCGCTCTGCTGGGTGGCCGATCAACAGGCGGCGTGCCATTGTGTCCGGGATTCCGGCTTGAATAAAATAGAGGGTGATGCCAGTGGGGGTTTGGTAGACTTGTATTTATATTCCTCGGAGGAGGCGTGTTTGACATGGGAGGCTGGTCAACAGGTGGAGAGCCCGCTCTGCTGGGTGGCTGATCAACAGACGGCGTGCCATCGTGTCCGGGATTCCGGCTTGAATAAGATAGAGGATTACCGCACGTTGGACAGCGATGCAAGTGGGGGTTTGGTAGGCTTGTGTTTATATTCCTTGAAGGCGTGTTTGACATGGGAGGCTGGTCAACTGGTAGAGAGCCCGCTCTGCTGGGTTCCAAGCTCGAAGGCCTAGGATACGGCATAGTACGCAAATTTTGACCAGGAGAGGAAAAAAGGCTACCCATGCAATCCGAGTCGGGGAGGATTTCGAACCTCCGATCTCTAAAGGTGGGCGCCGGAGGAGGGGTCGTCGACGGTGGGAGAGGACTAGTGATGGTGCATGGCCCATCATAGTCTTCATGTGCAAATGGATGTCCCTCCGAATTGGATTTACTATTTTTGACATGGCAATTCGAATCACTGACATCCTCGATTCGACCATACTCCTGATAGTAATGACCCCCGAAACCATCTGGCTGCCACCCGCCTTCGACGTTGTACTCAACTCGAAGTCGTGGTGCAGGAGCATCCTGGATTTCGATGCGAGAAGACGAAGGGAGAGGGACTCCTTCCTCCTCCAGGCCTAAAGGGTTTGGATTGTAATATGACGTGTAATACGGCTGTTCAGCTGGATTTGTATACTGCGGAGAAAATAGCTCTGGTATGTGTTCATGAACTATCATTGCTGCGTCATGAGTTGTCATTTCTGCGTCATTAGATTTTGGTGTGGTAGGTCGTGAGATGCGCATGGAGTTAGAGGAAGGCATGGCGATCTTGGATGCGATCTTGGATCAGAAACGTAATGGATATTAAGAATTTGAATGATAAATGAGTCGATAAACAAGAATAACGTTTTAGACAATACGCTGCGGCACAAAAGCAACCACCGCCAAGAGCATGAACCTAAGCCTGTAAACAACAAGGTTCCATTGTCAAGTGTTCAAGAGGTTAAGCAAGAGAAGGAACACAATACCATGGCTGCTGTAGTCAGGCTCAGCTTGTCGTTGTTCAACGAACAAGAGAGCCAGGAACTTGTTACTAATCTTGTTGAACGGTTTGACGCGCTACTGTGACACCGACAATCTAAACAAACGTAAACTCGCAATTACTTCCATTCCTACTAGTACATCGGCAACAATGTCAAGCTACCGCTTGATCGCACACGACCGCCACTGATTACTATCCCTGGAAGAGGTGATTCACAGAGGTAAGTAGTCCGAGGTAGATGTACACCGACTGTACAATAGACTAAAATAGATGTGTGTAAATATTCACAGCTAACTTATCACATAAAAGCTTAAAACCCCAGATCAGCACTTTCCCCTGCGTACGTATACACACAGTAAAAAATGATCTTAAAATAATCGCACGAAATTACTCGGGAAAACATGTCTTCCCTCCTCCCTCCTATCCTCATCTAGCAGCTCCCCACTCCACCACCCATCGTCGGGCGTTGCAGTAACAGCAATAACATCCCCCGTCTGGAAATCAAACTCCTCCTCAATCGTCGCTGTATAATCGTATAGCGCTTCCACTAACAAGATGGAAAAGTGAAAGGAATAAAAACGATTAGCGCGAGTCTCCGACCCAAACTGCGATAAATGGCGCACCATAGAAGAGAATCCTCTCGCCCGTCTCTTGATCTGGAGGCGGCAAGGGTGGCACTGCAGGTGGATCCTGGTCGCCTGGGTGGTGTATGCCGGGAATAGGTAGAGGCGTTGACTGTCTTACAGAACGACGCTCGTTCCCTGGAGGCTGCGGCACTGTATCATTGGGAGGTCGTTGGTAGGACTTGTTCGTTGAAGTGCTGTTTACCCGAGATCGAGAGGCCCGTGGGGATCCGGACCCCTGTGGGCTACGTGTGTTGTTTCTGCCATTAACTTCTGGTGCCTGCGTGGTGGGCTGGTCACTGACTGACGAGGAATCTACCGGTGGAGCTGGTTGTGGCGAAATATAGGTTGTTACTGCTTTTTGCGAGACGCGAGTGAATTTGGCAGGGCGTGCTGGGACAGTCGATGAGGCTGGGGGAAGATCCTTGCCGTTGAAAGCTACGAAGGGTCGGGGTTCTGATATCAGGTTTCCCGTCCCATAATCCTTGATAAAGTTGATGATATCCCGATCTGTCCCGAAACTTTCCAGCGCAGTACGTATCTGTTCACAGGACTGTTGAAAACGTAGTTAGCAGCGGTACTCATGACATCCGAACAACTCACTTCATCATCAGAAACACATATAGTCGACACTTGGTTAGCGTAGGTCCAAAGAATATCTTTCATGAATTCCATCCGCTCTTCCTCTAGATCCTGGCATGTATCACAAAACTCCCTCCACTCCGCTTCCCATTCAGGCATCAGCTCCACAAGTGCATTCGTAAATGTTTCAAAGTCCTTCTCGTTGGCTTGAACCGTCTGTTGTGCCCTTATCAACTTGGCCTGAATCCGCTCGAGATCCTTCCCCTTGGCAAAAGTGCTTTGCTGTGTGTAAGATGTGATCCTGATACAATCACCTTTGTACTTCTCCCGAGCTTTGGACACATAAGCTTCTTGCGATTGTTTGTTCTTAAACTTTTTTTCTACTGACGCCTGACGGTTTCGTCTATGATTGACATGTTTCGCAAGGTGTTGGGAAGTTGGTCCCTCTAGTTCCGAACGAATTCCAGCAGCTAGCTCGAAATGGCCAGCTGCTTGCCTTGCGGTTTCATGCCTTAGAGTGTCGAGAGAGCTACGCAGTTCACTAATGTGTGCTATTAGCCGTAAGATCTCTGATAGAAAGCTGTATTACTTGCCCGATTTCATCCCCACCCAAGGCTGCCTTGGACAGCGCTGCAAGCCGCGTGGCGTACTGTTCTTCGATAGCTGCTCTGGTGATAACGGTAATCACGGAGAAACTGCCACCCGGAGGAATGTGTATACGAACCGTTCATTCCAGAAACTTTTCAGTTCTTCAGTCGTCTTTGCCGCCCCACGCATGCGAGCAAACAAAATATTGACACCTTCGTCCCCCGGACCCCAGAAGGAATTACAGAAATCCGTAGAGACGCTGCCGTATAGGTCAGAGTTACGCGGTCCGTTTGTCGCATACTGAGTCAACGAGGTTGTCGACTGTTGCTGCGCGATGATAGTCATGCTGTGGGTCAGAGGAAAAACAGAACGTTACAGAAGAGTGAAATTAGCGCCAATAATAGTTCAAGTGTGAGTGATGATTTGATGTCATGATTCAGATGCAGCTTGTGGTAAGAATCAGGAACGACCTCGGAGTTCTACGAAACCGAGATGAAGCCACGATCATGGAGCAGGTAAGCGTATCATGTCCTCTAAGCTTGAAACTGTTGCTGTTTAAGATTCTAAACCGTCCTCTGAGATCCTCAAATAATACTAGAGGTGTACAGCTATCAGGGGGGTGGTGGAACACGGTCTTCCAAGGTCATCATCAATCATCAATCACCCAGCAGAACCGCGTGAATATTAATTAATCAAGGCGCAACACGATGATCAGCTGTAGATCATGATCAGTCTCTGAGTCTTTGACCTTCACTGGCACTTGCAGGAACGCCCACGCCGATATCGGTCTTGACATAAATGATGGAGAACAGCCACTAACTCTGAAACGATATAATGGGATGATTCCAGCATCCTAGGATCCGGCTCTGATCCTATGTGAACTGTCGGTTCTGTAACTCCAGACCCAACTTGAACATCCGGCTAGCTTTTAGGGTTATCCAAACCCAGGGTCGCATTAAGCTGAAACGCAAGAAATCTAAAAGCTCGAAGAAAGGATGTACAAGGAACGATAGCAATCATAATGTAAATGAGTGTTAAACACTATGCAGAGCCTGATCAGAGTTCCATGTATGATGAACATGAACCCGTATGTAAATTCACAATGCTATAAAACAGTTAACTACCTGGATAGTAGATTACGACAACAACCAATACTCACAAACTAATCCCCTGTAACATTCTCATTCGTTACATGAATATTGACCGTGATTGACCGTGTCTATAGGACGGGTAGTTAGCATCATGATGACAGACTGCCAACACATTTCTCGAGATCGGGCATAGTTCTTAACACACTTGCAAGATTTCGATCAGTAGTTATAGATCGACAGCCGCAGCTTCCTAGCTTCCTACATCAAGTGATCGTCTGTAGCACTTCTGAAATGTTTTGTGATAATTAGTTCAAGTCAAGATACCAATCGTAAATAACGGGAATGATTGACTGATAAAGGCATATGACCCACAGTGCCAGTAAAAGGGATATTTGAAGAACGAGATAAATGACGCCTTCCAAATGAGCAAAGGATAGAGCCTGTGCTTTAGATACGCAAGATCTAGAAAGGAGGAACACGGTGAGAAGGTATATCAGCTTTCAAGTTCAGTTGTCCTGGTCTGTCCAGAATATGTAGTTTTGCTATATCAGGAGTTTCACAACACCTCCGAATCCTTTAATTCTGAGTTTGATTTAGTGTCACGTCCGAGTAGATCGACCGGAGAAGGAAAATCAACTGGAAACGGATATTCGGACGAGATAAATCGATGGTAGAGTAGGATGGCTTTCGAAAAAGAAAAGAAAGAAAAAAAGGTAGAAATTTTGGACCTCTAGGTGACTGCGGTTATCTCTGAATGAAATACACGAAGCTTCAAAGTTCAATAGATGTGGGTTTATCAGGGGGATGGTTAATCGTGGGCCTAGCCAGTGAACTTGAAGCTCTGAGTCGGTTTCAAGCAGTGAGCTCGAGGAACGGTCCGAACGGAAGCCCAGGCCGTGATCTTGATTTCATTGCACGTGATTGAATGTGGCGGCGACCTCGGATTTTATATTCAATTTTTATGATTCATCCATCTCAAGCTTGGAATTGACGTTAGTGCACGTACACGGTAGCCGTGATGCTCTAGACACCACCTAGGTGCCTATTTTTTGACTAGCTTGCCTTACTTTTCTTTTCCTTTTCAGAATGATTAATTGTTGAACGCATCCAACGTGTTGATCAAGCCTTGGCCAGCGCTCAGGGTCTGCTCTCATCCCATCCCGTCCCGCACCTTACGCCACAGTATCATTCTCAGGTTGCAGCGCTGCACCTACGGATGTGCATCGTCCAGGGGAATCAATTTCGTGATCAATACAGTGCTTGATTTCACTTTTACCACATTTACTGCTTTCCCAGCTTTTCACCCTTCTGGATAATTGTTCGTGTGGTGGGATGGATGTATAGGTGCGAGGTTCACCCATCTGTTGAATTTCATACATTTATGTTCGCACGTCTTGGTAGGCTATAGCTTTTTAGAGTGGATCAGATGAGCTGACTATCTTCTGGCGTCATAAGTACATCACATATCTCGCCGCTGATCGATATCGAGTAGTATGAGACAGGGTACTTATGATGCGATCAGAACGAAACCATTGAGTGTGGCGGGATATGTCTGGTGCTCGCCTGGTTAGCTCTTGGCTGGAATATCACATGTGCCTACAGGTGTGCTCCTACCTCATGCAGGCCTCATGTCTCGACCTCGTTCTGGCATGGAGATGATCGCCGTTGTCGGCCTCCATGGGAGTAACTGCATCGAAACTTGTAGTCAACTTGTTGTTCTCCAGCACAGCCACACATGCATCCATCAACTTTTGACTTCCGATTACCTTCACTTCAAGGGCGTCTTAGTGGAGCTTAGTGGGTGTTGGCAAGTTGGAAATCTATTCTAATCCCCGCGATACCGATTCTCCATTCTGAACAATACCTGTTACGGATCGGCGAGTTGAAATAAAGCTACGGGTTGCCAGCATGTTAGCGTTCCAACCCAATCCCCCACCAAGACCCGACGTTTTCTTCTCATAACATTAGCCCAGTCTTCAAGTTCCACTAACATGATTTTACCGGTTGCTCACATACAAAGTTATCAAGATACCAGCCCTGGAGGACCACTGGTCAACATCACCTCGAACTACTTGCTCTATGCACCGAGCACCCGAGGACAAAAATATTCCAAGGACTTCCTGGCATATACATCTTTACCACCAGCTCCTGTCGCCACCGGAACCCTGGGGAATCTGCAGCTGGTGAAATATCCACTTGATCTTCAGGACGATGAGAGAGTCTCAGCATTCCAGTTGGACGAGAGCCAGGGATTGTTAGCTGTCGTTATCTCGTTGGCATTTTACCCCATAAACTATAGACGCTCAGCTTATTGTCTCAATTTTTTTAGATCCATATCGCGTCCGGCAGCAGCTCTGAAATTCTTGAGTTTTCCTCGTGTGAATCTTCATCCTCTCACTGCTGCACCACAAGCCGGAATCCGTGTCTATCTTAAGGACATGCACAGGTGTCAAATTCAGATCCACGAGGATAACGTTGGAGTCTTGTTATGTGGCGGAGTCAACAGCCTTACGATATATGAATGGAAGACCGGTAGGATAAGAGCGGTTCGTATCTGTTGTTCATCTCCATTCTTTCATCAGCTAACTCGTCGCTATCTAAAGAGGTACATTCCCACAGATGCACAACGTTTCACCTCTTTCTCTTTTCTGACAGGCAACACTATCGTAACAACAGACCTGGCAACTCAACTAATAGAACTGTGGGAGATTCTCACAGTGCCTAAAGTGCTTCGTCGAGCTGCGACCCTTAGGCTTCCAGCAATCCGACGTGGGATCATCGTCGAAGGGCTTGATTGCACACCGCTAAGCCCCGGTCAATTGTCCAGTTCACAAATATCTCCTGTCATTACGTTCAATCTCCTCACGTGCAAGCACATGCCGGACGGTTTGACTTCCTATTGTTTCATAAAAATTGTCACGTACATAAGCGCTTTGTTGGACCTCGGTTTTTCTCCGGTGCATCCTTCAACACGAAACTCTAGTCGTCACTCAGTTCCTTGGCAGACCTGGGGACGAGTAGCTCGATGTTTCGACGAGTCTTGTGCAATCGACGATTGCAATCTGGGAGGTCAGTATTTCACAACGTTGTCCGATGCAGACTGCAAGAAACCATTTAAACTGTCGGTTTATGACTTTGGTCGCGCTATGACTTTGGACGACGTCCAGACTGGGACACTTGAACCACGATTCGGTTCTGAGGAAATGAAACATATTCCGGTGTTTGATGAAAATCTGTATACGTTGAGGCCGTGCTCTAGTCTGCGGTGTCTGTCTGTAGGGCCGTGTAATAGGATCCTTGTTGATGATGAGCGCGTTTTCATGTTCAAGGTGTGTGGCGAGAATGTCACTTCATATCCGGTGTAACGCTGATGCGGACTCTCCCTACGTCCTTAGTATCTCCACGAAGATGATGGATTCTCAATTATGATGTATTCTTTTTGAGTTAGCATCTTCCTTTGATGTGTAACTGGATGCAACCCTGGGACAATTTATTGCTCGTCTATTGCAATTGTATATTACTTTTTTCAATTTCAATGTAACGTTACAAGTACTAGTCGTGTCAGTCACGTGCCGAGTAAAGTTCGGGGCCATTAATATTATGTCAATCATAATGATATCTGAATCCACTGCTTTCTACAAAGACACTTGCTAGCATGCACCCAGGTAGAGGACGCTCTCGTTCCCGCTCTCCTAGAGACAGAGATGATTCTGTAAGACAACGCAGGGATGATTCCCCGAGGAGGCGTCGAGATACTTCCCCTAGAGCATCTGGACGATACGATGACCATGAACAGCGTCACAGAACGAAAGAAGAGGGCAGACACCACGGTCGAGACGACCGGTCAAGATCGAGGAGGAGGCGTAGCAGGAGTCGAAGTCGCAGTCGCAGCCCTGGCAGCAAGCGAAGAAGTCGGAGTAGGAGCAGAAGTGTTGTGAAAGGAAAACGGAGAAGGTCAGAGTCTCGAGAGCGGGATAGGGACAGGAAGAAGGAGAGACGGTCGCGTAGTCGGTCACGTTCTCGGGAAAGGAGAAGGTCGGTGACGGATTCGTCTGATGATGGCGGTTCGAGGAGGCATAAGGATAGGCGGAAGGACAAGGACAGGAAACGGAGTAGGAGTAGAGAAAGGAGAAAGGAAAAGAAGAGGGAGAAGAAGGAAAAGAAGGAGAAAGTAAGCAGGCCCTGCTCGTAATGCCGTACGATTGTTGTCTGAACTATGAAATTTGCAGAAGAAATCTTCTGGGGCGCCTCAATGGGGGAAATATGGAATCATTTCAGAAGTCGAGTGCGTTCATATTGATGTTCCTCTCCCTCAAGTTCTGACTTGTACTCGTAGCATATTTACCAAGGCACCGGAATTCTCTGCGTGGCTAGTCGAGGAACGAAAGATCAATCCCGAAACCATATCGAAAGACCAAAATAAAAAAGAGTTTGCAAAATATGTGGAAGACTATAACACAGGTATGTTCCTACTCTTGTACTACTATTTCTCAGCTTACGGTATGTGCCTTGGATAGCAACTCTGTCTCATGAAAAATATTATCACATAGAGGCGTATGAACGACGCATGTCCGCGCTACGTCAAGGTGAATTCGTACCTCCACCCGACGACTCTTATGACCCCCAGGCCGATTTGAAAGCTATCCGTGGCGCACACAAAAGGAAACCTGTGGAACACGATAGCTATCTAAACAAAGACCAGCTAATGGAACTGCGGAAGGTCCAGAACGAAAGAATTGAGGTGCGCGTTATAACTTATTTAACAATTGGATAACTACAACATGTTTGCACAGGCCGGAAAGATGAAGCTGCTTGGGATGGAAATCAAACAAAATATGGGTGTGCGGATGGATGGCACTATGTTCGACGACTAACTGAACTAAGATTCGACGGCGTATAAGACTTATTTGTAAATGTATTCGGCAATGTATATGACGCGTGAGACGCTCAGATCATAATGAATTCATAGTTGGTTCATACCTCGTTGCTACATATCGTCCTCCTCAACGCAATGAACGGCGCACAGATTGATATCGTTGTCATTGGTGCCACGGGTTTTACAGGCAGGGTAATAACGCGCTATCTGTTTGCCCACCCCCAGTTCAAGCAGGGTCTCTTCTCTTTCGCAATAGCTGCTCGGTCTCAGTCCAAATTGCACACTCTCGTTCAACAACTTTCTCTCCCTCCGACGATAAGTACTATCCAGGTTGACGTCACAGATAGTACAAATTTGGAGAAGGTCGTCAGGGGTGCAAAGGTTATCATTAATGCTGTTGGTCCGTATTGGCTTTGGGGTTCACCAGTCGTAAGGTGCGTGGCCGTGATACCCGGGCTATTCACAGCTTTTTCATTCTCAACACTCTGTATAGGGCATGTGCGAGAAATGGAGTTCATTACGTGGACTTGACGGGAGAGACTGTTTGGATACGTGACATTATTGAAAAGTGCGTCAGTCGGCTGTCAAGTGCTTCCGGTTGAATTTCATGCTTCTTCCTTTAGATATCATTATTTGGCTACGAAAACGGGTGCTATTATCGTTCCATCCTGTGGGCTGGACTCTCTACCGTCCGACTTCTCCGCTTTCCTAGGCAATAAGACCCTCAAAACGCACGGTATGTACTATCACTGCCACATATGGCTTAGTGAATATATTGTTCATACCGCAGGGCAATACGATGTGGGGCTGTCAACCACCGCGATTGATGTTCGCGGAGGTGTCTCAGGCGGAACATTAAACACTGGAATAACTATTGTAGAACAAGTGCCGGATGAAAAACTGAGGGAGAGCAGGGCAGAATTTTCATTGAGTCCCGGTGTGTTCATCATCATCTCTGATTGATGTATATGCACTGACTCTTCCTGATCTCTTTGACAGCTGTTGGCGGAAAACGTCCGCGCATTCAGTTGTTTTACGAGCTAGCTGTACCGGGAGAACGTCCAACTATAGGCTCGTTCTTCTTCATGCAACCTTCTAATCGGGCGGTTGTTCAGAGATCGTTTGGGTTGCTTGAATTGCAGGCTCTGGAAGGTATGTTAACTTTGTCTGTGTTGCTGTTTCAGACCGCTTCAATCTCTAACGCAGAAAATAATCGGCCAAATAACTTCGCCAGCACAGCTAAAATGGAACGGTACGGTCCCACTTTCGCCTACGACGAGTTCCTTGTCACGCGTTCCAAGCTTGTGGGTTGCTTCGTCACGTTGTTGACTATCGTTATAACGACAATAATTGTATATGTCGCCCCCGTATGTTTCCTTTGCGCCCCTTCAAGTTGCTCTTGGTTATTAATGATGTCCATAGGTCCGTTGGATTATGAAGCGACTCTTACCGCAACCCGGAAGCGGACCTTCTGACGAGTTAAGCCCAACAACATATCTGCGGGTTGCTCTCGTTCATCTCACACGATTTACTTATAGTGCCCTGAAACGTGGCTTTTTCATCGCGAAGAACTTGACAGTCTCAACTTCGACTCCCCCCGTCCACGTAAAGACCGTCATTAAAGGGACCGGTGATCCAGGCTACCTTCTATCACCCGGTGAGGCATCTTTGCAATAAGCCCGACGCCAAACTCATTTTGTTCGTCAGTCATGGTTTGCGAGTCCGCCCTTTCACTTCTCCTTCCGCCACCATCCAAGACCGCCTCGAGTCTAGCGGGCTTTGCATCCACGTCACTGCCTGCAGAGCTACCTGCCTTTGCACGGAAGGGAGGCGTGCTGACACCGGCGACAGCATTCGGGAATGTGCTGGTAACGCGGCTAGAGGAGACGGGGCGATTTGAATTCCAAAGCCAGATCGTAGACGCCAGTCGACCGACAGAGGGTAGGAAGAACGTTTGATTACCTGCTTTGAGAGGCGTTTCTGCGTGCTTTTATATGTAATACTCGCGCACCGTCTGTGATTTGTTTATAGGAGTTCATGCCAGTGTTGAGTCATGGAACGACTTTCCTATACTTTGGTCTGCCTACGGGAGACTATAGTCATGTGGGGAAGGCGTGCCAAGCGCTCCGAACATATCCCTAGACAATTCACCTCAAGTACTTAGTACATCCCCTCATAACACTACTGCGTTGGTTGTGTCCATTGAAGATCGGATTATAATTAGCGACGGATCTATATCTAAATTTGGATTTTTCTCTGAAATGCCAACTTACGAACCATGTCATCCGAGTCGACCCCTACTGAATCTGGCGAAAAAGCTGCAAAGACACAATCGCCGCGCTTTTTCTTTCCGGACGGAAACGTTGTCTTCTTGGTTTGTGCCAACCTATCACATCGTACTTACTCATACTCCAATTGGTAGTAGGTTGAGGATACATTGTACAAAGTCCACCGTCATTTCTTCGAAAGTTACTCAGAGATCTTCGCCAATATGTTTTCTCTTCCGCCTGCAGAAGGAAAGGAGCCTGAAGGACAGTCGGAACTAAATCCTATTGTTCTTGAAGGTGTTAA